>OX608080.1:102736476-102761476 GCA_951509765.1 Sphenella marginata | reverse complement strand
AAACCAATTCCGAGCATTACGATAGTGAAAAAACATGCACGTCAGAATCAGAGGGGTCGGTTTATGAACCTCGCGAGAAGATAAAGAAGTTAGAACCTCGTGGTAGAATGAGTCTGGTTGATGCTGGCCTAGCAAACGCATTGGATAGGTACCATCTCAGTAACATTGGAGCTTCCATTATAATTGGTCAAACTGCCTTTAATTTGGGTTACGACGTGAGTGCGTTACAAATTTCACCAGAGGGTATTCGAGCACAGCGTATAAAACAAAGACAAAAAATTTTTGAAAAAATTCAAGAAACGTTCAAAGTAAATTCCACTTTTACAGTTCACTGGGATGGCAAGGTATTGGAAGATTGCACGGAACAAAATAATTTAGTATGTAACAGATTGGCAATAATTTTATCAACGAATGGCAACAGCAAAGTTTTGGGAATCCCAAAAGTTTCCAAACAAACTGGGCTTATAGAAGGCTCCGCAGTTTATTCCGCTATAATGGATTGGAATGTACAAACCAATGTGATGGCAATGTGTTTCGATACCACGTCGAGCAACACGAGCTGTTCTGTTGGTACATGCGCCGTATTAGAGCAAAAACTTAACAGACGCTTGCTTCGCCTACCATGCAGACATCATATTATGGAGCTCTTGGCAGGCGCTGCATTCAAGGCAACTGTAGAACCGAACTCTTCAGGCCCTAGGATTGAACTATTTGAACAGTTTAGAAAAGCATGGCCAGAGCTATGCCATCAAAATTTTGATCTTGGTATTACCGATTCAGTGGTAGCTGAACATTTTCCGGAAGAAGTAAGAAATGAAATTAAAGATTTTATAAATGATCAACTGCAAAATAAAGTCGATGACACTCGACACGATTATGTGGAAATGCTTAAGCTATGTTCGCTTTTTATTGGAGAGAAAATAGACGGTTATAATATTTCGAAGCCGGGGGCGATCAGTCGTGCCAGATGGATGGCGAAAATAATATATTCTCTAAAAATATTTATGTTTCGCAAACAGTTCGCAATTTCAGGTAGTTATAAAAATAGCACTATGAAATATTGACATGTTTATTTGCATCTTACGTTTTTTATATTTTCTAGTTTTTCTTTCATTTTTTTTATGTTTTTTAAATGAATTTACCTTTCCAGGCCCTTTATTAGAAAACATTCGTAGGTTCAACATATTCATCGTTCGTATTTACTTAAGAAACTGGTTTCTTTCACAGTTGGCACCAAACGCGCCATATAATGACTTAAAACTTTTGAAAGAATTGGAGAATTACAAAGGAGTCGATAGAAATGTTGCTGATTGTGTGCAAGGCAAATTACGTAGGCACTTGTGGTACCTTAACGAGGCTAATGCTGCCTTGGCGTTCTTCGACGAGGAAGTGGATTTTGAAACCAAAAGGAAAATGGTACGAAATTTAAAACGAGAAGGTCATCCCGAACATCCACATCGACCAAATTTAGCTGTAGATGAAATTATATCATCTAATTTATATAGCTTTGTCACCAACAACACTTACTACTTTTTCGAGACAATTTTAAATGAAAAAATTACTGGTATCAATTCAAAATTTTTAATGGAAGATCCAGCTATTTGGGCACAAAATTCTAGTTATCTTTCGGCCAAAGAAATCGTTAAAAAATTATTGGTTGTAAATGACATTGCCGAAAGAGGAGTCTCGCTTATGACCCGGTTCAATGCAGTTTTGACACATCAGGAGCAGCAAAAACAATACATTCTCCATGCGATGGAATGTTATTATAAGGCTTTGCCAACAAAACAATACTCAAAAGAAAAATTTTTAGAATATTTAAATAAGAACTTTCCCAAAAGTACTATCGCACCCTCATTGTAAAAATAAGTACCTACTTTTATATACTTAAATTGTTTCCTTGCACTACATTTCAAGTTATTAATATTTAAATTTGAACTATTATATTTATATTTAATGGAACGTTGAACTGAAAATACCGTTTGTCTCGAAATCCTTTTCACACCATAAAATTCCAATTTTCCCATGAATTACTTACTAATTACTTACTATAAATAATATTATGAAAATATACGCAAAAATACAATACAAATACATTAAACTAAAACTTAGAAGTTTTTACAAAATTCAGGAAAATTTCTCGAGTTTTCATCAAATGGATTTTCAAAAATGGGATAGCATGGGTTAAGTGGCATTAAATTTTCTAATTGATGATATCAATCTTATATAATTAGCTTGGTTGAAAATAAAAAAAAAAAATTCAGAAAAATTTATCCAATCAAATTTTTAATTAAACTGCACCAAAGTGCATTAAAGCGCATGACTGGTAAAAAGCGTTTATCCAAAAATATTCATGAACTTATTTTGAAATTCTTTGAAATGCATACATACATACCTTTCTAATACTCAAAATTTCCCAATGCCCTGCAAGCTTTCATTCAATCGGTCGCATACTAAAATTTAATAAAAAAAAAATTTGTTTCTTTTCGTTTTCTCACCTACAAAAGTAAACATTTTCAAAAAGTGTTTAACATGGGTTAAAGTGCATTCAATTCCTTATTCAGCAGTACCAAGCTCATGTAATTCACGGGCTTTAAAACATTAAAAAAAGCGCTTCAAAAAATTTATTGCACTAAAATTTTGCATTCAAGTGCACAAAAGTGCAACAAAGCACTTCGGTGGTCAAAAGTATTTACCCAAGAAATCTTCACTAATTTATTCTCGACCATATTGCTTATATGCATTTTTTACATAGGATAACTTAATAAAGAGTTATAACTAGCTTTCTATTAGTATCTTTTTTTACCCTATTTTTACCCTTTAGGTCCTGGGGGCCTGGGATTTTCCCACTAGAGGTATCCTTTTTTTAATGCAAACCTTATTTTTTTTCCTCAAGCTATCCGAAAATGCGCGGGGAGCAAATAAATTCAAACTTTTGTGTTTAACGGGTTCTCTAATACATATGTACGTATGTATTTCTAAACGTGAATGCTCACGACATCTAAATCAGATGTCAATAGACTGTTCTTTCTAAATTACGCTTCTCCATTCTAAATATTGAATAAATAATTTAAATATAAAAATAACTAAATATAATAAAAATCAAAATTATATGGTGAAGGAATAGTAAAACTTGAATTAAAAAAAAAAAATTTTTTAATGTTGTAAAAAATTTCAAAAACTTTTAAAAAAAAAATTTCAAAACTTTTAAAAAAAGTTGTAATATATAAAATTTTTTTTTTAAGTTGTAAAAAGAATTAAAAAAAAAATGTAAAAAAAAGTTTCTTTAGTAAAATGATTCATTTCAATTTCACATGGCAATCAAAGTAGTTTTAATCTTACTAAATGAATCAAAAATCCACTAAACAAGCCAGGACCTTCGACCCTTACAATTGAACTTCATTTCTAGCTATTCCAGCTTTTGCTACCTCATTTGCATTAAATGTTATTTCCTTGTAAGCCATTAAGCTCCTTAATACACCATTTCATTCGCCATTATAACCTTTTGCATGTGTGTGTGCACATGCAACATTTGTGGCAACAACAATGCAATTCATTGCAGCAAGTCGAATGTGCGTATTAGTTCCTGCAATTTTTGTTGCTGTTGTTGTTGTTGTTTTTTTCTTGACTTTTTCTTAGCACTCGTAAATTACATTTACTTTTTCAAAACAACTACTTAACTTATCGGCGTAACATTGTGTTATATGCCACACAAAAAATATGCAACAACAAACAATGAAGTACAAGGCAACCAACAACAACAACAGCACAACACAACTTTGTAGTCTTTCAAATGCTCGTTAACGCTGTCGCTAGGTTCAGAACAATCCTTTTTCTATTATGTCGCGCCTGCTGAGTGTGTGTGTGTGTGCTTTGCTTTGCTTACTTCTGCTTCTTCTTGTTTTACTTTTTTCATTGATTGCCACATTGTAAGCTGATGTTGTAGCCATACAAAAACTTTTCGTGAAGCGCCTGCTATAGAAATCAAGCATGCAAAATGTTTAAGAAAATGCATTCACCGCATAGACAGTGATGGGCAAAATAATAGAAGCAAATTTGTAACTAATTATTTTTTTACATGTTAGATACTGTCGAAATTTTACAAAATAAATTTAAAGCCATTTTAAATTAAAGATTTCTTTTTGAAAGTTTTAGAACTCAAATTTTGAAAAAATTTAAAAAAAAATAATTTCAAATTTATTTTTTTAACGGTTTTCTGCTTTTTTTATTACAAATTATGAAATAAAATTTAAATTTAAAAAAGACACGCATTTTTTAAAAAAAAATTAATTAAAAATATTTTTATTCTACTTTTTATTTCTTAGATGTTTATAAAATTATCTTTGAGTCATTAATAAAACATTATTTTTCATAAATAAATTTTGTTTTGCTAACTTTCTGTTTAAATACTTTTTTTTTATAAGAAATAATTTTATATGAATTTTATTTACAATTTTTGTTTATTAAAAATTGACATGCAATAATTTTTGAAAAATTTGAGTAGCTTAAAAAATTTTTATTGCAATTTATAAAATAAAATAATTTTAAATAAATTTTCTCTTGATGCATTTTTTAATAAAAATTTTGGACTATGTATATTCAATCAAGTTTTTATTAGAAACTGTGAAAAAAAGAAACAAAATTTTTCTTTTTTTAATTTTAAAATATTTGTGCTTAAAATATTTAGAAAAAAAACAATTTTGCTCAAAATTTTTCAAATTATTTTGCTAATTCAAAGAAAACAAATTTCATAAGAATAAAAAGAAATTAAAAAAGACTATTTAAAAAAAAAGATAAACAAAAAAAAATTGATTACAATTTCTATTTGTTAAAAATTATTTTAAAATAAATTTTAAAATTTTTCCAGGCTTTAGAAATTATATTGAGCAGCTAGCACAAAAAATTGCAATATATTCTAAAAAGAACAAAAAAAAAATTAATTATGAAAAAAAAAATTTTTTTTCACCACCACTGTACCTAAATTAATATACACTTTGTAACATTGCTTGTGCCAAACAAAATAAGTGCAACCAAACAAGCAACCTACAAAGCACAAGCGCGTAACATTTTGCAACATTGTCAACGTCAAAATGTGACTACGAAGTCAATGTGGCAGGAACGCTTTAGCTCTATGCTGCATGCAACACGAAGACATCATGCTGTTGTTGTTGTTGTTGCTGGTGAGTGAGTGTGAGTGCAAAAAGAAATATGTGCTGGTGGCAAGCAGGAAGTCGATATAAAGCGTCTGCCACATAAGTGGTTTCCGATGCAACAAACTTATGAAGTGGCAAGTGTATGGCATACAGAAAAAAAATATATCAAGTGCCAACAACAACAAACATGTACCTACACGCACACATACAATTTATGTGCATCTTCTTATTTATAAATCAGCACAATAATAATAATCAAAGAGCGAAATGTGAGCAACAATAAAAATAGCAACAAAATAGACAAGAACATGAACAACAACAATGCCAACAATTGAGTTAAGTTAGTGTCAGTGAAGAAAACTTTTGTTGCGCTATGTGGCACCGTGTGTTATTTTGATGTGCTGGCTGAAAATAATTAAGAACAATGTTTTGATTTATATCACTTTAAAAATCTATTTAATTTTAAGCCATTTTTGTACCTTTTTTTCTTAAAAAATTTGTATGCTTTTTGGTAATTTTTTGAAAAAAATATGTATGTGTATTTAAATTTTATGTAAAATTTTTTTTTTTTCTTGGAGGGTACTTAAAATATTTTTTTTCTCTAAATATTTTATGCGCAACTTAATTAAAACAGACGAAATTTAAAATTTTTTTTTTATTTTTTCTTATTTTAATACAATTTTAGTATCTTTTTTTAATAAATTTTTATTTCCTTTATAAATTTTTAAGCTTTTTGGTAATTTTTTGGAAAAACAGTTTCTTTTTGTAAGAATTACTGAACTCTAAAAATTTTAATTTTTTTTTTTTTAGTAAATAGTTAAAGCACAATGTAATGAAACATAAAAAATTTAGAATTTAAAAGAAACCTATTTTTATTTTTTTTTTTGAATTTTTTAGTCTTTTTTTGCAAATAATTTTTTTTACCTTTTTACATTTTTTAGCTTTGGTAAATTTTTGCAAAAAAAATATTATTTTTTTTTAATATTTTTTCAAATTTTTTTTTTCTTTAGGACTATTGAGTTGAAAAAGTTATGAGCATAATTTTTTCGCATAAATATTTAAAGCACAACTAAATGGAAACCGAAGAAATTTAGAATTTAGAAAAAAGTTTCCTAAAGGTTTTTTTTTAAATTTCTTAATAATTTTTTTTGAAATAAATTTGAGTTTTCTTTGTACATTTTTTAGCTGTTTTGTCATTTTTTAAAAAAAAAAAACTAATTTTTTTTTTCAATTTTGTTTCTTAGAATTATTGAATTGAAAAAAATTTGAGCAAAACTTTTTTGTGTATATATTTAAAGCAATGGAAACACAAGAAATTTACAATTTAAAAAAAGGTTTTTAAGTTTTTGTTTTTTTCCAATTTTTTAGTAATTTTTTTCTAAATAATTTTTTTATATCCTTCTTACATTTTTTATCTTTTTATTTTTTTTTCAAAATTTAGAAAAATTTGCATCAACATTTTTAGTTACATATTTTAAGCACAGCTTGATGAAATCAAAAGAAATATTTAAATAAATTTTGTTTTTTCAAAATTTTTTATTCCTTTTTTTTTTTGGAAACTTTACTATTAGTTCATTTGATTTGCTAATCCTTAATAAAAAAATAAAATTCTTTCGCAACTTGTTTGTAATTGTCAATTGAATTAAAATACATAGTCAATTTTTTTTTTTTTTTTGAAAATTGTTTTCTAATTTTTTATTAAATTTTTTCACAAAATTTTTATTTGGTTATCTGATTTCTTAATCCTAATTTTTTTTATGTTATTTATTTGAAAAACTAATTATTTATCTATAGTCCAAAAACAAAAATTAAATAATAATTTTGAATAAACGTTTTTTTTTTTGTTTCTCAACGTTACAAAATCATGCACTGTGCATCCCAACGGCATCACATCAATGTCACATAACAAGCAGCAGCAGTTACAGCAGTGCCTAACAGCAACAACAAATACACGCAACAACAAGCCTACTCAAACATTCATATGCAAATTATGCACAACAACAATAACAAAGGATATACTTTTGTTAGTTGAATGGAAAATGAAAAAGGCGGCGCCACATGCAACATAAACCGAGCGTCAAACGTATGAACGCTCCAGGAAGTTGCATAGTGAGATAAAGCAAACAATGCCAAGAAGATGTACAAATACATAGAAACATACTAATACATACAAACAAACAAACACACGAATAATCATCGAAGAATTTTGCATGGTGGAAGTGTGCGCCGGAAGTTTGGAGTGCCAGACGGCTGGTTGCAGTGTTGTGTTGTGACATTTGTTGGCTTTTTGACTTTATCAAAAACAATTTTTTTTTGTTGCCATCTTGCCACTTCATCTGCAGCTCATTAAACGTGATGTGTGTGTGTGTGCAACAGCATCAACTGTAACTTGCTTGATTTTGATTTTATAAGTTTTTTTTTTACTTTTGTTGTCCTCTCTCATTCAAAGTATGTTCTTTCCTGCAACATGTAAATAACTTTGTTGTAATTTCTTTGTTGCTTATTTTCTTATTGTACGTTTTTCTTGGGTTAGTTACTTTGTGTTCACATGCAATTGTTTGATTATATTGTTGTTAGTTTTTGATTGTTGTTTCCTTATTTTTGCAAGGATGTGAATTTTAAAAAGCACAATTTTGAAATTAAAAGCATACTTTAAGGGGTCAAGCTGAAAATTCTATCCGCTGCTGTTTTTGAATTGGTTCCTAGATATTTTTGAAGAATTTTCCTCACAATAAAAATGCGACTTAGTAATTTTTAAACGTAAAAACACGCCGTAGTAACTCCCAAACATTTGGTATGAAGCACGGTCAACATTGCATACTTTTAGGCGCCATATTGTTGATTTCCTTGCTGGCTGCAATTTGAAAGAGCATATTCGAAAATCCTGGAACCATATTTTTGTGTTAAAGATGTATGTATGTAAAAAAAAATATTTATAACATTGAAAAAAAAATAAATTTTCTTGTACCAATTCCTTCTAAAATATTTTAATTTATAACTTTTTTCAGCGCACAGTCAACCGGTGCTCTTAGGAAGCATTTGAATTACTAAGAAGTATCAAAATCATCAACCATGGGTCCTACTCTGAAATGCAAAATCTCAGCCACTGCCTTTCAAACTGTTTCATTACTTTCCAAAGCTTGCGCCTGAAAGTAGGCCACGCTCAGAATTATTATAATTTTAACTCGAGCGCATTTGAGCGGACACAGATTAAGTAAATGCTGGAGCACCTAACACTATATTTTTGAACAAAAAAAAAATTTGACCAACACAAATGACACGGATTTTTAGAGGAACAACCTGTTCCATGAAATAGCTCCTCATGAAATCTCACTGGTGATATGTACTCAAACAATATACATATTTCACCTAAAAAAACAAATTTTTAGAATCACACTCTTTTTGGTTTTTAAATCCGTCTTTGACAGGCAGATATCCACTGCTATTCAAACTGTTCGAAGCTTTCTCCTAAAAGTATGCTTCGCTTATTAAAAAATCGATTTTTATGAATGGCAGTTTGTCCTGTATTATGTTTTTATGAATGCTAAGTTTAGTATTATTAGCTACCATAAAGCGCCTAAAAGTATGCAAACTATAAGGCTTAGCGCTTTTTGCTTAGTTCTAAAGCTTCTAACACTTCAAGCAAATGCAGAAATTGCATATTTTGATGTCAATTCATAAACTAACTTCTGCTATCTATTATCTTCTCTCGCACCACACTTAAATATTTGTTTCTTTAATGAAAACTTAATAAATTTTAAACAAGAAACACATTTCTTTTCCAATAATTTTCTTGCATTGTTTATTTATGTGAGAACGAGCAGCTATATAGCAATTAATTATGCAAATTAATGTTAATGCAAAAATATATTTTTCTAGCACAAAATACCCATTTCACAACAATACGCAATAGCGCCTATTCAAGTACAGTACTATCTCGATAATCCGGACACGCGGTAGTCCGGTCACATCTATAATCCGGACAACACTATAATTCGGACAGTTTAAAATTTTTTACTCTATAATCCGGACATTTTTCAAATTTGCTTCGCAATACATATTTACATACCTACATATGTATTTTAATTTTTAGTTTGCTTCGTGAGTTTTTCGTAAAATAGCGGTACCTTAACAACAATATACATATGTATGTACATATGTATGTATACGGAATGCAACAGCATAAATCACGCTTTGTGTTTATTCTTTAGTGACAAACTGAATTGAGTGAACATTATTATTATGAGCAGTGGAAAATTTAAAAAAATGGCTCATAAAACCCTTGATAAAGGAAAATCATTAGGATGGTTTGAAAAAGAATATGGTGCCATGTTGACGCTTCGGATATTGATATTTTAGTTTTAAGACGATTTAAAGAAACTGCAGATAAAATGTTGCTGGCGAACTCGCAGCAGACCAAAGTTAATAATTTTTTTGAAATAGTACGTACAAAAATAAAAAAAAATTTTTGATTATGTACCTACAGATGTACATATTATTACATATGTAAGAATGATTGTACTGTGTTTAATAAAGCAATTTATGTACATAAATATATCTGAATTGCGTTATGTTCATTTCAATAAAACAACGAATTTTAGTTGAAAAAAAAAATCATCTATAATCCGGGCACCCCCATAATCCGGACGACCCCTAACATTAAGGGTGTCCGGATTATCGAGCTAGTACTGTATATATGTAAATATGTGTGATTGCCAACACTGCTGTTTCTAAAGCATACTTATAGGCGCTTAACCTGTGCAAAGCTCTAACGCCTTACTTTTTCTTCGATCGTATTGCTCGTTGTACATTTTTGCTTTCACACTTCCTTTGTTGTTGTTTTTGCTAACTTCGATTTGTTGTTTTTCCTTTGCGTTTTTTTTTTTTTTTTTTTTTTTGTTCTTACTTTCATTGTTTTTCTTATTTCTCCTTTCTTGTTCTATTTATGTACTTTCTTGCAATAACTTTTTTTGTGTGTGCGCTTTAATGTCAGTTTTGCACTTGTTTTGAAGTACTTTTCACATTAAATAAACATTCGATATTTTCCATTCAACTTTATTCTTTTGTCGTATGAATTTAAATGTGAATTTAATAGGCGCGTAAAATAGCAATGAACAGCGCATTAAGTTAACTGATTTTCATGTATATGAAATTGAAGTGGAAGTGACGGTATTTTGAATGGCGTATGTTGAGTGTGACATATGTATGTATGCGGGAGAAGTTGGGAAAGTGGACTTCATGAAGGTAGTGTTGAGGTGGATAGAAAATTAAAGAAAGTTGATCAAAAGCTTAGGATAATGTGCTGGGACT
This sequence comes from Sphenella marginata, assembly GCA_951509765.1. Lineage (NCBI taxonomy): Eukaryota > Metazoa > Arthropoda > Insecta > Diptera > Tephritidae > Sphenella > Sphenella marginata. The sequence goes on along the minus strand of OX608080.1, from coordinate 102,751,013 downwards.
GATACTAGATAGCTCTAGAGCCTGTCGAAAGCGAAGCATAGTTCTCAGAAATTGAAATATCCTTCATCTAACTTTCGTTAAGAAACCCTTTTATCATCAACTCAAGCACTTTCAATTTTCTTCAAAACATTCTATGCACCTCAGCACTATCTTCATAAGGTGCAAGTGTGTTTCAAGTCTTTTTTTAATAAATTATCTCCCTTCACTGCCAACAGCTACAACTAGTTCCTGCAATTCTTTTTTTTCCTTTCTTTTTTTTTCTGCTCCTCGTTTTGCTCATTTCCTTTTAATAGCAACTCGCAAATCATAGCACATTTGCTTAATAGCTCTTGGCTGTTTAACGCACTTACAACAACACTAAATCGTTTTATTTTATTACACATACCGTTTTTTTGTTGCTCTTTTTCTTCTTACTCACTCCCACTCACCATTCATACTAAGAAGCCAATAACAGTTTGTAGTGTTTATTTTGCTCTACTCCCTTTACGATGCTTTTACACTTCTACGCTATACACACATACATTATACACACACACACCCACTCTCTCAGCTATGTAGCCACTGTTATGCTGTTCGCCTTAAGTACCAATAAAAGTCTAACTTAACACTTTTCCGATAACCACTTAACCATATCGCATATTTCACAAACATTGACTCGAGTCTATAAATCAGCTAATAAAGTCGTTAAAAGTAAGCCCAAGAGGGAAGGAATGGTATAGAATAAAACTATCAAAGCGTGTCGACTAAGATTACAGCATCATGTTTGACCGCTCGTCGCATTTAAAGGGTTGTGGGGTTAATTTCATTGAAGAATAATACTAATAATCTGTGATAATAATCTGTAAAAAAAAAATATTTCTAAAATTTTATATGGAACCAGCACTTTAGGTACAAGTTTTTAATTATTTAGTGGTAGGGTGCCCCATGTCGTATGCGTAACATTTTGAAGAACAGGCGATACTTGAGAAATAAGTTGAAGTCAGTATGGAAGAGAGTGCTGGGTTTTTTTCTGAAATACATTTAACGATTTCTGAAATACTATTAATTTCTCTGATATATATTTTTCGATTTCTGAAATACCACCGGCTATTCTGAAATACATTTTATGATATCTGAAATACAATTGATTACTCTGAAATACATTTTACGATTTCTGAAATACTATTAATTGCTCTGAAATATATTTTACGCCTTCTGAAATACCATAAAATTTTCTAAAATACATTTAACGATTTCCGAAATACATTTAAAAAGTTCTGAAATACTATTAACTGCTTTGAAATATATTTTATGGTTTCTGAAATTAAATTGATTACTCTGAAATACATTTAATGATTTCTCAAATACCAATGACTATTCTGAAACACATTTTACAGCACAGAGTAATTTCTTAAAATTTGCAAACAATATCAAACAAAAAAAATGTTTCTACTCACCACCGCACGACACGCCGGCGTCCGATAAATATCACTAGCACCAGATAAGCTCTGAAAATATTTTTTCGTCCCATAAACGGTATCCATTTTTGATGTATTCCGCACGTAGTCCACCGCTTTCATATGTATTTATTAATTTCAAGCCGCGAATCACGCGTGATTTTCACAATTTCACAATGTCTACAAAATTTCTACTTTTTTCAGTTTTTTTCTTAAAACTCGACAAACAATTGCAAAATTTAAATATTTCGTACCAATTTCGTAGATTTTCAACGAAAAAATTTATAATTTCCATACAAAAATTTACATGCTGAAACACGTATCAACACGAGTATGTATGTATGTATGTACACAAGTAACTATTCAGTGCCTGCAGGCTGCATGTTTGCTCAGAGGCATATCCAGCTTTATTCTCATTTCACGTACATATGTCACTCACACTCTGATATCTACATATGGCGTAGTACAAGCAACACCACCACTCTGAGCAAAAAGTGACACCTGAGTTGACGAGGTGATTACAACAACAGGCTAGTGTGCGAATGCTGTGCTCGTGTCACTTTTTCTGTGTATACTCGTATGTACATATATATGTATGTGACAATATATTAATAGCATTAACTAATGAATGAATGAAAGAATCAAACAAGAAAAAAATGTATGACAAAAAGTGCATCAGCTGTTGTTGCGTTGTTGTTGATGCTTAATATGCGTAATGAATTTGCAGTGTGTAGGTATGCACAAATAGAGTGAGAAAGAGCAGAGTTTTTTTTCCGCTGCTGCTGGAGTCGTTGTTGTCACTTTGTCTATGTGCTCTGCTGGTGTAGTGAGTCTGTTGTGGCCTGGTTGGGTGCATAGGTTTATTTGTTGTTGGCTTTTGTGTTGCTAAAGGCACTTCGATGTTTTTTCGTTGTTGTTTTTGTTGTTGTTTTTGTTGTCAACGTTGATATCTAGTGTTCTTTTTCAAATTTTTTTTTTTTTTTTTTTTTGATGTGTTGCAGTTGCAGTTTATGCTCGTATTGTGATGGACACTGATGATGAGCGATGTTCTGCCGTTGGATGTTTTCTTTGCAACTCTTTAGACGTAGTGTGATGGAATTGTGTTACAGGTGTGTGGCAAAGGTTTTAATTCAACATTTCTGTAAAAAAAAAAAAAATTTGAAAAATAAAAATGACCATAAAACATATTTTATATGTACATTGAAATAATTAAAATATTTTTGCTATCAGATTTCATTTTCATTTGGCGCATGATTTTAAATAGAGTGTAAAATAATGTATGCAAATTATGATTACATTGCCATATTTTATTTGATAAAAAAAGGGACGGTGCCACGCCCATTTTCAAAAATATATACCTACTTTTTAAAATTTCTTTTTACAACGTTGTATTGGAAGCGAATTTAATCTATATATAATAATGTTTGTACAGTAATTTCCTATTTAAGCCCTTTACAAGCCTTTTAAAAAAGAAATTATATAAAGTGGGGGTGGTTCTTGAAGGATTTCATCAATTTTTCTTCAGCACTCTCCTTGTAATAACGATTTTTGAGGACCACTAATAACACTTGAAAAATTTACTTAATAAAAAATGGGCGGTACCAACAAATTTGAATGGTTAATATAGATAACATACCAAATTATACAATTTTGTATTGAAGTGCTGCCACTCAGTATACATTTAAGGCGTTGGCACCTAATCGATTTTCTTTTTTTTTTTTCATTTACATATAAACATAAGTTATGGCAATATGAACATCACCCGAAAGGTATTTTACGATGTATTCAAGAAAACCAAATTTTTTAGGTTGCCACCTATACGGATTATATTAATTTTTTGGTATATCAACTTTTATATCGGAAACAATTTGAATTTGGATTTTTACTTTTAAATGTAGCTAATATACTACATTTTTATTTATACGATTTAAATGTTGCCACTAGAACATTTTAACAGGGTTGCCACATGTTTTAAACTTTTAAATTTTCAATTTTTAAAAGTTTAATATACTGGTATAGGCATCAAATAAAAGGTACTTCACTTCGGAGTTCAACAAAAAAAAAAAATTAACTTGGGATCCCTAAATAAGGTTGCCACCTAATTATGCTACATTTATTTTTTTTCCATATCCGGTAATATATCGAAAACCGAAGTCACCTATTTCGATAAACTTTTGAATACAGCTAAATGTAACGGTGAGAACTCGTTCACTTAAGTTTTACTAGCAAAAAGTTTTTGCAGGGTTGCCATATTTGTAATTAAATTTTTTTTTCTAATTTTTAAAAGATATGTCAATTTGGATATCAAACAAAATGTGTTTCATATAGAATTTTAACAAAAAATATTTTCAGGAAAATATTTTACAGGGTTGCCACCTAATTTCATTAAATTTATTTTGAATTTTGTTATGTTTGAGCACTGCCAGATTATCTCACAACAAACTTAATTACAAGGTGGGCTCTTTTACAGATATCTGCACCTTTTAATAATTCCTTAACATCCAAGCCCTCCTCTCCTCTCCTCTCTCTCCATTGACTGCTTGAACTAACTTGAGTGAACTTTTCAATTGTCTATCAAAAGCTTTGAGCATTCAACAATATCAAAAATTTCTATGAAAACACCAAGCTAAGTTCTTTCAAGAATTTAATATTAGTTAATAAGAAATTGCGCACACAATTAAATTTGCTGCTAAGCGCTTGCCATCCCTGGCTTTGAGTGCAATTAATTACAAAAGTCAGTGCATTTAGAGCGCCTTTTAGGTGGCTGTCATATAGTATAATAGAAGGAAGGTTGCTTCATTTTAATAAACGAAATTATGATATTCACAACATAAAGGATAGAAAACAGTAATAAAAATAACAACAATAACAACAAAAAGACAAAGCCCAAAACAACACAAACAACTACGCAAGCTGCCTGTGCAAAGGCCAGACAAGTAGTCAAGCAACCAACAACAAACTGACAATGCCAATAGCAAAAACAACAACAACGCCAACGAAACAAAAGTGGACAATCCTGTTTGTGCAACAAAATAACAACAAACGAACAACAACAACGAAAGTAAATGCAATAAAACAAAACTATATAAAAACTAACGAAATGAATAAAAATGAACAAAATGCTGCAGGGAAATTCTCACTTTTCGGTGGCAGCTAGCTACAGCCGCACACAACAACAAAAACGTAAAGTAACAACAACAAGTTTGTAGGCAACAACACTAACAACTCCCAACAACAGCGCACATACAATTGCCCCCAAGCCTAAGCAACCAGTCACTAAGCGAGTTTACTATGACGACAAAATGCACAAATGGCAAATAAGGAAAAGTGAAAAACGGAAAAACGATACTGCGAAGCAACACACACACACATACATACATACAAACATTTCGTAGATAGACGCAAGCAGCAAGCGCCAGCTAGCCTTAAAGTTTTAGATCTATTTTTTCATACAAAATTTAATCTTCCTTTAGTTGGTGACTAAATACAAAGTAAAAACAAGTTTGGCGTTTGCAACAAAAGCAATATGTGGCAAGAAGAATAGTGAAACTCGTTGAAGTAAATAAAAAAAATAATAGTAAAGAAGTAAGGAAGCCAGTATCCACGGCCTTTTATTGTATTTTATTTTATTTTATTTTATTTTATTTTATTTTATTTTATTTTATTTTATTTTATTTTATTTTATTTTATTTTATTTTATTTTATTTTATTTTATTTTATTTTATTTTATTTTATTTTATTTTATTTTATTTTATTTTATTTTATTTTATTTTATTTTATTTTATTTTATTTTATTTTATTTTATTTTATTTTATTTTATTTTATTTTATTTTATTTTATTTTATTTTATTTTATTTTATTTTATTTTATTTTATTTTATTTTATTTTATTTTATTTTATTTTATTTTATTTTATTTTATTTTATTTTATTTTACTTTGTTTTATTTTATTTTATTTTATTTTATTTTATTTTATTTTATTTTATTTTATTTTATTTTATTTTATTTTATTTTATTTTATTTTATTTTATTTTATTTTATTTTATTTTATTTTATTTTATTTTATTTTATTTTATTTTATTTTATTTTATTTTATTTTATTTTATTTATTTGTAACATTTGCAAGCTCGAGACCCAGTGAACAATAATAATTGGTTTCAATTATTATATTCGATTTTGTGGAAAAATTGATATTTGGAGAAAAAATTTTTTATTTTATTTTATTTTATTTTATTTTATTGTATTTTATTTTATTTTATTTTATTTTATTTTACATACCCCTTCATTTTCATAAAAGGTATTATAATAATAATATGCACCAACAACAAAAGAAATATTACAAAATCTAAGTATAATTAGCAGGCAAGCAGCTAAATACGGTCCCAATGATAGCAACAAAGAAAAATCTGAAAGCTAGAAAGCTAGAAAGCCATTAAGTTTTCTGAAGTATTTGCCAAGAACGAGCAGATTTCTTAGTAGCAGGGATTGAGATTGAAGGAAAAGAGTCCAGCCTTGTCTACGACACATCCGGAGATGAAGGTTTGCCAACTTACAATATGTTAAGTAGGGTAAAAGGGTGAGAAAATGAATTCTGTTGAAACAATTAAAAATGAAATGAAGTGAGCTTCATTGAAATAAGTCTGCCTGAAGTTATCCTGAACAAAAGTACTTGCTTTTCGACGAAACCCCTATCCTTCCATTGCATGCGATGTTTGTAATTTTCCTCGAATTTAAAAAAACACCATCTGCTCTTATCGTTAGTGTGTCATATGTCAAGTAAATACTGACATTAAACATGTCAGCCTTTAACTGCTTATCTTCTTTTTCAACATTATTCACCTGAAATTTCCACAAATAGCATTCGAATGAAAATTACGTTGCCATCTATCATATTTTTTCTGGGTTCATCTAAGTAGGAGTGGCATCAAAAATCACTCCTGCTGCAACTAAGAGAGGAATGTTAAACACTCGTTATAATGACAAACCGATTTGATGGCTGCTAAAGTAGCATTGTATTGATGAAGCTGATGACATTGACAACTGCTGACTGACATATCGCATTGTTTTTTGAGATTGCTTTTAATGTATGACGCTTTCAAATGTTTTCTAATAGTAAACTCGATGGTAAGGATATGCAAAACTGGGAGTGGTGATTGCATTTTCGGGATTTGGAGAGATGAATTTTAAAAATTTAAAGCAATTTTTTTTGCAGGAAAAATCTAGCTAATTATAATATATATCGGAGATTTGACACAGTTATCGCACTCAATTTTTTATTGAATTTAATTTTTTTTAATTCAAAGAAGGTGGCAGCTTTTAAATAATATATGCAATATTCATTCTTAAAACTGGCCTTCCCCGCTTCCGCAAATCCCTTTCATTGCGACTTATTTACATAAAATATTGCTTTTTTGATATTATTATTATATTTTGTCTTATTATTAAGGTGGCAACTCCTAAAATAAAATCATCCTTAAGCTTTCACACCGATTTTTAATAAATTCATATTTACAAATAATCCCTTATATTTCTCAGCCTTTGCATATATTTTTGTTTTTAAATATAAAAATAACTTTTCTTTTACCTAGCTACATTAGTCGAATTTAAATTTTTAAACGGTGGCAACTCTTCATAAATAAATTTTTCAAAATAAACATAAATTTTTCAAAATAAAAAACACTTTTTTCTATTTTTAACCACATATTCTCGTATTCTTGTATATATTTCAAATTTTATACATTATACTTCAAACGGCTGGCAGCACTGTTTCTAAAAAATTATAAATAAACTAAAAATAAACTTTTTGAATTTGCTTATTTGTGGAGTTTAATGTTTTGGGTTCACAGAAAATATGTTTAGTTAAATGCTTTTGCCATAATTTTACTTAATAAATAAATCTTCAAAAGTCAATTTTTAAACGAGTGGCAGCACTAAAAAAATATTTGCCGTTTTAAGCTTTTTTGACGCTTTTAATGGAAATGACTGCAAGATGTAGGTGCATTTCACAATATTTAATAAACAATTCTAAATTAAGTGAATTTGGATCTTTTAACATCTGGCAACCCCATTCGAATTCATCCAAACAGACTTGTTTACCCCTTTTTTTTAACGAAAAATTTGCTTTGCAATAAGTTTCCCTTCATACTACTTATTTAATAATTATTCACAGCTTAACAATTGGCAACTCTCCTTTACACAAATTTTTCGGTATCCCGAAATATGAACTCCTAAACCCAATCACACCACACTGACCCCGCACACAGCAATCACTTGCTGCACTCAACAACAAATGCCATCGATAAATGTTGGAAATTTTAAATGTTGATAACTCCATTAATTTTCAAGATAATTGCATGAATGCAGCGCCACTTTGTTCAAGTGCACACACACACACATAAGCATTGACATATTTTTTTCTTCTTTTTTGCATACCAACGCAAGCAAACGATAAATACCGACATTAAAAGCGCAGCACAGCACCGCACACACAGAGTGAGTGTGTGTGTGTGTGAGTGCAAGATTTAACTTTCATATATCAGAGGGTACTTAGCGCACATACATAGATGACTGTGTGTGTGTGTGTGCTTTTCTATGCATTGTAAACGCCATCACCATTACTGTCAACCTCACCGTAAGTGCCGTACACCGTCATCAATTACCGCACAACACACAAACAACAATGTGCGCCAGCAGGTGTGGTGGAGTCAGTACAGCAAAGTATTTTGCTTTGGTGTTAAGTTTGTTGTTGCTTTTATTGAGTAATAAATATCGAAAAAAAATGCAAAAAAAAATAGAAAAAAACAAACAAATGCAAGTATTTGCGTGTTCTTGTACAATTTGCAATTTATAACAAGATTTTGTTAGCGCACGCCCCCCTTGTCCCGCCATCCGTTTTCGCTAGTTGAAAGTTGGAAGTTTTCTTGCTGCATTTCTTTTCACTATCCCTTTCTCTCTTTCTCTCTCTATCCACAAAACTTGTCTCCTTCTACTTGGCATTCTTCGATAATCGATGTCGTTCTTTTTTTGTTTTTTTTTTTGCTTTTTTTTGTGTTTGCAAACATTTTGTTACCTGTTTCCCTGTCACCTTTCTCTCATACTTGCCCCGCCCCACAAATTTTCCTTTCCATTTCAAATCATCATCATCAGCAGTGAATGCTTAGGCCTTTGTTGTTGTTGTTGCATTGCAAATGCATCTCTGTCATTTTGAAATTGATGTCTTGTCAGTTTGCTATTTCTTGCGTCAAACGGTATGCAGCTACTGTTGCTCGGTTGCCATTGGCATTTCCGACGAGTCACGTATCGATGTCTATGCGCCGCGTGGTGGGTACTGTAAGCGCTCTCCCTGTGGTGCAACTATGCACCCTGCTGTTGACTGCTGCGTACGTTATTTGTTGTTGTATGATAATCAAATTTATAATACTTGCACGCAAAAAGATATATATGTATACACGTAAACATATTTGCAGCATTCAAGCAGCAGCTTCACTAAATAAATCAATATTAATATATATGAATACCTTTCTTGTTGTATATATAGTGATTTGTAAATATGTATATATTATATACATCTAAGCATATGTTCATATGTCTGCATTTATTGGGTTCTATGTAATCAAGTCAATAAGAACACCATCATTTTGCGTCAAATATTGATTCAATGCTGATCGATTGGCTCACCAAGTGGCCTTTGGGTGTGAAATGTGATGCAAATAGGAAATGAGTGTAGATGGGTTCTAGAGAAGCGTTGTCGTGTAATATAATAAATAATGTACAACTAGCGAAGGTAACTGGCAGGGTTATTCCGAACGTCCAACATAGTATGAAAAGAAATTTTATTGCAATTAATCGATATTAAAGAAAAATCGATATTGAGAAATAAATGATCATTGATTTTAACTTGTTCTTTTTCCACTAACCGATACATATTATAGAAAAATCCGATATTATAGAAATAATCGATATTATAGAAAAAATCGATTCAACCTATAATCGATTATTTATAGTTTTTTCTTCTTCACTTACAATTATTATCATTAATCGATACTATAGAAGAAATCGATATTATAGAAAAAATCGATCAAAGCAATAATCGATTATTTATAACTTTTTCCTCAAAGAAGAAGGTAATCGTGTCCTTCTTCGTTTCGAAATAAAAATTTATTAATCGGCATTATAGAAAAAATCGATTAAGGGAAAAAATCGATTCAAGCTATAATCGATTATTTATAGTTTTTTCTTCTTCACTTACAATTATTATCATTAATCGATACTATAGAAAAAATCGATATTACATAAAAAATCGGAAAATGCAATAATCGATTAGTTATAACATTTTCTTGAAAGAAGAAGATAATCTCTCCCTTCTTCGCTTCAAAATAATAATTAATTAATCGATATTATAAAAAAAAGCGATATTAAGAAAAAAACCGATTCAAACAATAATCGATTATTTATAATTTTTTTCATAGCTTTAAATTATAAAAATCAATCGATACAGAAAAATCGATATTAAAGAAAAAAATCGATCAAAGCAAAAATCCATTGTTTAAACTTTGTCTTCTTTGTTTTAAAGTATAAAAGTCAATTGATAAAGAAAAAGTCGATATTACAGAAAAATCGATTAAAGCAGTTATCGATTAACTATAACATCTTCTTCTTAGCTCAAAATTATTAAAATCCTTGGATGTACAAAAAAAACCTTATTATAGAAAAAATCGATTAATGCAATAATCGATTATTTATATTTTTTCCTTCTACCATTTCAATTATTAAAATCAATCGATATTAAGCAAAAGTTGATTAAAGCAATAATCGATAATTTATTACTTTTTCTTCTTGGCTTAAATCGATATTAAAGAAAAAATATATATTTAAGAAAAATTCGATTAAATTAATAATCGATTATTCATAATTTGCCTTTCTTTACTTAAAATTAGTGAAACCAATCGATGTTTAAGAAAAAATCAATATTAAATAAAAACTCGATTAAAGCAATAAACGATTATTTATGGCGCGTTTCTTTTGACTTAGGGCCGTTTTCACAACTAACCTATATTTTTAAAAGGTCACTATATTAAATTTAATTTTTATTTAAATGTCAATTGCTGTCAACGCTTTCAATCTAGACCTAAGTAACATCAAATTTTATATGTAAGTTGTAGCAAATCTGTGATAACTATTCCGAGCGAGCTAAGATCTTGGTTCATGCTTTTTTTTTCGGTAACTCAAATGAGATCAAGTTTATCACTGGGTATTTATTTCAGTTGTTCTAGTTTAAAAATTATATTAAGCTAATCTAAATTTAACTTGCTTTGCCAGAAGCTAGAATTTTAACACTTCAAACGTGCCATGCATTCACTCCACTTTTACTAAACTGCCAGATTCACTTTGTTGGTCAAGTTGTATGAGCAGAGAGATTTTACACCATAAACATACGTACATATAAAAACATATGTATGTAAGTGCATTCGTATATAAATATGAGCCAAAATTTATTCAAACAAGTCTTTGATCTGCATTTGCATAATCTACAGTGGTCTTCACAATAATAGTAGTGAAATTAAATTGGATTTTAGTAATTTTCATTTAAAATATAGCAAAATTTTAAAACAAAAATTCCATACAAAATTTCTTTTTAAAATTCAAGATCAGAAAAGTTAAATAAAAAAGAAAAAAAATTTTGAGAAAAAAACTTTCACTCTATATTCAAAAAAAAATTTTTTTTTTAGGAGTATATTTTTTTCCATAAAAAAATTGAGTTTCGTTCACCCGTGTATGCAAGCAAATAAAAAAAAAGATTTAAAAATTATAGGAAAATGTTTAACGTGATTTAAAAAAATTCTGCTCGAAAATTTTGAAATTTGTATATACATTTTTTTAAATTTTATTAACCCTTCTGAGATAAACCGCCTTCTGAAAAACTTTCAAAAAATTGCACTCAAAAATTTTGAAATTTTTTAAAATTTTTTTTAAACTTTGATTAACATTTCTGAGCTATAAAACTGCATTCTGAAAAATTTTCGAAAAACTCTGCTCAAACATTTTGAAACTGTTATGTAAATTTTTTGGACTTTGATTAACTTTACGTTCTAAAAAATTTACAAAAAATTCTGCTCGAAAACTTTGAAATTGTTATGTAAATTTTTTCAACCTCGATTAACTTTTCTGAGCTCTGTGCTCTGAAAATTTTTCAAAAAAAATCTGTCAAAAAATTTAGAAATTTATGTGTGCATTTTTTTGAATTTAAATAATTTTTTTGAGCTCTAAAAAATTTTCAAAAAATTGTCCTCAAAGTTATTAAAATTTTTATGTAATTTTTTTTTTTTTTTTCAATTTTGATTAACTTTTCTGAGCTACAAAACTGCGTTCTAGAAAAATTTCAAAAAATTTTGACCATTTTTTTTTAATTTGGAATTTTTTCAACCTTGATTATCTCTTCTGAGCTTTGAAACTGGATTCTGAAAAATTTTCTAAAATTTTAATGTAAATTTTTTAAACTTTGATTTACTTTTCTCTCTCTAACATTCTACTGAAAATTTCTCAAAATGGACTTTGGCTGTTATTACCACTTGCCACAGATTTAAGCGCTTTCTCTAAAATTTTAGAATACCAAATTACAGGCAAAGAATTATTTACATATATCTGATATCCAACTATTCAAAATGTCTAACATTTGACTCTCACTCACTCTCTTTTCCTCATTCTTAAACATAGTTTATCATTTCCGAATTGCTATAATTTAATTTGTCAAAATGTCTGACCAAACGTTTGAGTGTCTTCTGAATCTGCAGTTTGCAAGACGTGTGCTTGCATCGATTTGTATAGTTTGTTAGCTAGGTATGTAGCATGGCCAACCATGTGTTAGTTGCACAAGTCTTCACACCGGAAACCAATGAACCCATCCACCAACTCTAACACCATCGAAGTTTGCAGCTGCACCGCAACATTTGATTTAACAACTCCAACTTTGGCTTGTGTACGGCATTCTAAGTCTACTTGCACTTCTAACTTGCAATTTTCTTATAACTTACTACGTTTGCTTTTTTTATAGTTTTTCAGGGAGCGTGGATAGTGAGTATTTGTTCGGCAATTAGTAATTTATGAGTTATATCTCCAAAACCATTTGAGATATGGAACTTAATCATATTTCTTACTCAAGCACTTATTCGCAGCTTTTGTTTTATGCCCATATTGTAATAACAGTTTTTGAGTCACCCGGGTCCACATATCGGTCGATAACTCCGAAACAATTAGAGTTATCGAAATAAAGGTTAACGCAAACTGGGAAAACTATGTCTATAAATGCAAGGGTGAAATCTCTACTCAATTCTCTTTGGCAGTTTTTGAGTGATGCGCGCACAAACTTTCATACAAACAGACAAAAATTCTAAAAACTATTTATTTTTATTTTATTAGCACAATAATGATGCCTCACATCAATTTTTCTTGAATATCTGTTATTACCATACATTTATCCGCAAAAATAATTCTGCAATCAAGAATTTTTTTAAAATAATTTGAAATACTTCCGTTCCCTGTCTTTTTTTTTTTTTTTTGTTCTTTCAATTGCCCACTGCTAACTCAATCATTTGAATGTGATTTTGTGCCCGCATTTCCTGCTTAACATACGACTTCATACTTGCCACATCATTCACAGTTAGTTACCGGGATTCAGTCAGCAGTGAGAGTTAATTCTTTTCGCTTTTCTTCATTGCTTATTATAACCATACGTACACACATACATATATTATGGGTATGTATGTATGTATGTGCAGTGAGGCATTAGCAACATTGAAAGGAAATTGTAAATTTCCGTTATTGATACGATAATGATAATATTTTCATTAGCATTGGTACGCCCAGCGGATGTCACGATTTGGCGGTGAGTGCAAAGATTCCTATAAAATGATAGGAATAAGGTAGGCGGCTGCGATATTTTTTTTCGTGTTTTTTTTTTGAAGGATTTGCAGCCTCAATTCTTAAGCATGTAGTAACCTACATTTAAGACTATATTATTATTTTAATAGATATAAATAATTTTTTTTTTTTGGAGTTTCCGCTTTTCCTTGTTAATAAGAAGGTCAACCAAAATTAGCACTCAGCATTCACTTTCGTCACGAGCTTGAAATTGAAATGGAATGTAGGAGGTGAAAAAGTATTTTCAGAAAAGAAAGTCGAAAGCAACAACTTCTCGCATAATAGAGCCGCACTTGACCACCAAAAACCTAAAAGCAATACCAAACAGGGGGACTATATCCTAGGGACCTGCATATTTGTATTTAATAATAAAAGTAATAATTATAATAATTATAACAATAATAATAATAATAATAATAATAATAATAATAATAATAATAAATATAATAATAATAATAATAATAATAATAATAATAATAATAATAATAATAATAATAATAATAATAATAATAATAATAATAATAATAATAATAATAATAATAATAATAATAATAATAATAATAATAATAATAATAATAATAATAATAATAATAATAATAATAATAATAATAATAATAATAATAATAATAATAATAATAATTATAATAATAATAATAATAATAATAATAATACCATACCATTCTTATCGAAAATAATTGTAGTTATCGAAAAAGGGGGCGGGGCATATTCCATACAAACAAATTTAACATTTCGAGCTAAATATCTGTAAAAAGGATTCATAGTAGGGACGTGGTAACTCCCATACAAACTTGACTTTCGAGCTGAATATCTCCAAAAGCCCTCAAAATAGCCATACCATACTGACGGGAAAAAAGTGGAAGCTATCCGAAAAGGGGGCGTGGTATATCACATACAAATTTAACATTTCGATCCGAATATCTCCAAAAGGGACATACAAATAATTGGTAAAGGTACAAATGATATCTATACCATACTACATGCGGAGAAAAATAGGAGCTATCGGAAAAGGAGGTGTGGCACCTCCCACAAAAACGTGATCTTTCAAGCAGAATATCTCCAAAAGGGTTCGAAGTAGCGAACTCAAAATTGTATAGAGTAAAACAATATCGGGAAAAAAGTGGGAGCTATCGGAAAAGGGGCGTGACACTTCCCAAACAATCATTAT
>OX608080.1:102673976-102731476 GCA_951509765.1 Sphenella marginata | reverse complement strand
GTTGTAAAATTTTTCGAGCTTTTTTGTGATTTCACTTGATAACTTTTTTTTTTTGGTCTTTTATATTCACAATTTTTTATACCATTATTAAAATTTTTTATGTCTTTTTAATTCAAATTATTGTTGTTTTGTGTAGTTTTCATTAATTTTTTAAAATAAAAAATTTGTTTTGAAACTTTTTGTTTTTACAAAAAAATTTTTCTGTTTTTTTTATTTTTGAAGTTCATAATTTGTTATAAAATTTTTCGAAACATTTTTTTTTTAATTGAAAATTGTTATACAATTTTTCAATTTTTTGTAATTTCACTTGATAAATATTTTTTTTTTTTTCTCTTTCGTATTTTTTTTTTTTGTATTTTTAATTTAAAAATTTGTTTTTTTTTTGTAGTTTAATAAATTTTTAATTTTTTTTTTATTGTTTAAATAAAAAAATGTTTACAAAATTTTTTGAACTTCCATGTTATCATTGTGACCTAAAGTTTTGCTTCTTATTCCTCCGAAAGTAAAAATGTATTAAAGTTCGAATGCTACTGTGGAACATAGCTTTTGGCAGCAGAAAGTGTCACCTCAGAATGGGAGACCCACAGTCTCAAGCAAAACAACACGTACTACTTTTGTGTTTCTGGTCCAATTTTCTTGTTTGGCCATTTTAAATAGTTTTTGTTTTTTTTTTTGCACAAAATTATTTTCACATCCATTAACTCGCTCCCGACAGTATCTATTTATCGCCGTTTTGGAATAGTCCAAAGCAAATATGACTAAAACGGTCGTTAAAGGGTTAAAAAGGTTTTGTCTATGTGAAAAAAGCATGCAACTCAGCTCATATTTTCGTTTTGGTTTTGGTTTTGTGTCCTTTTACATCTAACCTTTTGAGAACCACTGTTGTTATTATTTTTCCTCTGAAAACTGTATTGTAGGTCATAATTGATCCGAAATTTCCCTCTCCCTTATCAGCATCCTTAGCTCAATGCATGCTTAACTCATGGATACTCTTTTCTGGATTTCCATTGACAGCTTCACTTAATGTTGTAATACCACTGTATTAAGAATAAGATACACTAGCAATCACAGTAAGATCCCCCACTTAATTAGCTTACAAAATACTTAATTATAATTCGAGCGAACATAATTTCAAGACAATGCAAATGTCAAATGTTTATTTTTCTAAATTCTCTAGTTTTTTTTTAATTTTATTTTGGCTCGAACTTTTTGTGGCTTATTGCCGTCTGTGGCTAATGTCAAGTTTTATAGGTTACAACAACAGCACAACAAAGATGATAGAATGGCGACAACAGCAGCAACAGTAACAACAACAAAGACAAAAATTAGTCTAGCAAAAGCCGGCTAAATTTATAAGCCAGCTGTTGGTTCACTATTGGTTAGTTGGCCGGTTCTTTGGCCTCCTGTTTACTGTCTTCTAACTGAGGTTGAGTGACTTTTTGCGGTCTTGAGCCAAACAAATGCATACATACATATATAAATGCTAGTAAATAAATGCTGTTGCAATATTGCCTTATAAGCCATTAGCAGCGGTGGCAAGTACGTGCAATGCAACAACAACAACAACAAGAACAATAACAGAAGCAACAAGCAAATTGGAAAAATAGCACAAACAACTGAGCTGGCAGAATTAAGTCAAACCGCGCGCATAAAGCGAATACAGCACACTGAACGCTGCACAGTGGTATAAACTGAACGAAAAGTGAGCTAATTAAATATCGCACAAGGGGACTAGTTCAACTGAGTTCAGCTCGGATCGCAAGTGCGTGGTTTTGCTTTTCCTGACAGGATGGGGAGGGTCGCATCAAAGGTTCCTACTTCGATGCAACCAGTTCGAGGCAGAATTTTGTACACAGTAACTCATCTGAAAACAACTTATCTGTGGTTCTATTGCAGCGACAGACGTCGTCGTGGCTTAGACTTAGTTTGAAAGAAGCGAAGATTATTATTATTTCACTTTTTCCACATTTTCTTCACTCACAACCCACTGTGCGCTGTGCCGGTAAATAAGGTCGCATTACACTTCACAATAAATGTTTACACAAAACGGAGCAGCGATTAAAAGCGGACACAGCAAATGTAGGAGAACCGTTTTTAGAATTTTAATTAGCTGAAAAATCGAATAAAACAGCAAGCCAACAGTTTCTTGCAAGAAATATCGCACAAAGTTCTCGGCTGGCTGCATTTTTTCAAATTGGTTGTTTATCCATGTCTGTCTCGGCGTGTGTATGTGGGCGTGAATTATACGAAGCGCCGCTAAAAGAAAAGATTATTACATTTACGCGATAGAATTTACAAAAAAAAAACAAATTTAATTTAATTTACATCAATTAGTGGCATCCATGCTTGCCCTACTTCACATCAAGCGCCGTCAATCCCCATTGAGTGGTCACGCAATTGGGGCGTGACATATTAAATCCAGTTTTTGGAGTTGTTGTTCAACTAAACGCGATTTCAGTTTTAATTAATGTATATCTTTGTAGAGATTAAGGAAAGGAAAAGGATTTTGAGTAAGCGGTTTTTGCTGTAGAGGCGAATAAAATAAAATAAAATAAAATAAAATAAAATAAAATAAAATAAAATAAAATAAAATAAAATAAAATAAAATAAAATAAAATAAAATAAAATAAAATAAAATAAAACAAAATAAAATAAAATAATATAAAATAAAATAAAATAAAATAAAATAAAATAAAATAAAATAAAATAAAATAAAATAAAATAAAATAAAATAAAATAAAATAAAATAAAATAAAATAAAATAAAATAAAATAAAATAAAATAAAATAAAATAAGATAAAATAAAATAAAATAAAATGAAATAAAATAAAATAAAATAAATTAAAATAAAATAAAATAAAATAAAATAAAATAAAATAAAATAAAATAAAATAAAATAAAATAAAATAAAATAAAATAAAATAAAATAAAATAAAATAAAATAAAATAAAATAAAATAAAATAAAATAAAATAAAATAAAATAAAATAAAATAAAATAAAATAAAATAAAACAAAATAAAAGAAAAAATAAAATAAAATAAAATAAAATAAAATAAAATAAAATAAAGTAAAATAAAATAAATTGAAATAAAATAAAATAAAATGAAAAAAAAAATAAAAAAAAATAAAATAAAATAAAATAAAATAAAAAAAAGTAAAATAAAATAAAATAAAATAAAATGAAATAAAATAAAATAAAATAAGACTAAAATAAAAACGAAGAGGAAAACCGCGAATTCTGGTAAAAGCAAGCATTCGTACATAACCTCAAATACGTGGTTGGCTCTTGATATAAAATTCTATACCTCTTTTTAATGTCTCTTATGTTTCGTATTATCATTCTCAGTTTGAATAGTTTTTTCTTCATTTTTTGCTTCTTCAAATGACTCGCTTTATTATCACATTTGTTTCTTCAAGCCGAAT
Organism: Sphenella marginata; assembly: GCA_951509765.1. Classification (NCBI taxonomy): domain Eukaryota; kingdom Metazoa; phylum Arthropoda; class Insecta; order Diptera; family Tephritidae; genus Sphenella; species Sphenella marginata. The sequence continues at coordinate 102,728,052 of OX608080.1, read as the reverse complement.
ATAACGCTTTTAGTACATAACGCGCAGTTTTTTATGACACTTCCGCAATTCTTCATTCATTAGCATTGTCTCAGAGTGCATTCGCTTTTACCGTTATGGCCGTAAGCATACGGAAAAACTGTTACCACTCACATCCATGACAATAAAGAGCTTTTACTTGCCGCTTTTGTGAGTGTTACTGATGAGCGTGAACAAAAACCAAAACAAGAAGAGTTCTTTTTTCGTTTCATAAAAAAAATGCTGTAAAATTTTATAATCTCGTTATTGCATTTTACCAATCTAACGAGGCAATTAATTACTTACTTGATTTGAGAGTAGTACAACAGAGAACGCAAATTAGGCCTCGGTAATTACTAGAATCGCTTTTATCGCAATTCAGATGAATGGGACTTCAACTAATATTCTCATATTAAGCTTTTGATATTACTTTTCCAAAATTAGTCGCCCTTCTTTTTACCACTGTAAGTCATAACGGTGCAGTGAAATAACTCCCAAATGAAATAACTCCCATGAAATAACTCCCAATGAAATAAGTCCCAATAAAAATGAAATAATTCCCAACTTTAATAAATGAAATAACTCCCAAAGAAGGAAATGAAATAACTCCCAATATTTGGCAGTTATTTCACAATGAAACCACAAGTCTCCAAAAAAATGAAATAACTCCCAAATGAAATAAGTCCCAAAAAAATGAAATAACTCCCAAATGAAATAAGTCCCAAAAAAAATGAAATAAATCCCAAATCAAAATTTGAAATGGTATATTTTTACAATATAATCAGTTACAATGAAATTTGAAAAATACAGGAAGTTAATATGTACATAGATATGTGAATGTAACAATTACATGAAAACCTGAATAGTGTTGTCGACCTTTTGACGGCAAATCGGACAGTTAAAGTTTTCTAGTCCTTCAGAAATACTCTTAGGTTGCAGCATTAGAACACAAGCGTTGCATATTTTTAAATGTTTGCACGGCATCAATAGTACATTGGGCTCAACCTCCAAACAAATTACGCACCCAAAAAGCGAATTAATGTCAGTGACATTAAGACGCATGACCAAAAACGAATTAAAGTCAGTGGCGTTAATTCGTATAATATTTTGACTTTAGTTCGCTTTGGACATGCGAATTAATGTCATTGAGGCAAAATTTGGCTTAGGTCAGATCCTCAATTCGGGGCGTGATCAATGGTATTTATGTGCAGAACTCCTTTCCGCATTGGCGGCCTTCGGCCGCGCTTCAAAAAATAACCCTGGGCTACGCCATTCCAACTCCGGGTGTGTGCCATAGCCGTGGCTACCGCCACGGTGATGTCCTTCCGCGTGCCACGGCTCCCACTTTTTCACTTTTTAGGCTCAGCGTAATGTGCCATTACAACAACCACATGAAAATGACAGAAAATTGTGAACTTTAACTGGAAATAACTTTTGAACGGTTGAAAAAAATCTCATTTCAGATTCTAAATCTAGACATGGGTAATCGTTTACGTGGGGTACCGAGCGCTTATACACAACCAAAAATGTTGAGACGCGCTTTGGTCCCAGGAGCATGAATATAACTCCGCTGAACCAATATTTTTAGTAGTTTGCGAGATATTTGCAGTTAAAGTCATTTTCATGTGGTTATTGTAATCACATTACCCTGTGAGAAAAGTGTGGCACGCGGAAGGACATCACCGTGGCGGTAGCCACGGCTATTGCAACCACCCGGAGTTGGAATGGCGTAGCCCAGGGTTATTTTTTGAAGCGCGGCCGAAGGCCGCCAATGCGGAAAGGAGTTCTGCACATAAATACCATTGATCACGCCCCGAATTGAGGATCTGACCTAAGCCAATCTCAGATTCATTTTTTAAATCCCAGATTCATGATATAATGATCATAAGTCGAAGGTGATAATGAAAAATGAAAATTTGGAATATAAAAAAAATGTACTGACTTTAGTTCGCTTTCTTAATGCGAATGAATGTCAATGACGTTAGTTCGCTAAAAATATTGCCCAACAAAAATTAAATAACTCCCATTAAAAATGAAATAACTCCCAATGCCTGGATTACAAGCAATGAAATAAGTCCCAAAAAATGAAATAACTCCCAATTTCCAAAAATTATGAAATAACTCCCAAAGATATTTTATTGGGGATTATGAAATAATTCCCAGTTAAAATTATGAAATAAGTCCCAATGAATTGGGAGCTATTTCATAATGAAATAAGTCCCAACTTGCATGGAAAATATTTGGGAGTTATTTCATTTTTTTGTTGGGAGTTATTTCATTTGGGAGTTATTTCACTGCACCAGTCATAACAAACTTTGAAAAAAAAAGTCGCTCAAATTGTCACGCTCAAGCATTTATTATTCATCTTACAGCAGGTGAATGATTGTAATGCGGCTGTCTTCTTCTTTGAAGCATTAAAATTTCTTCTTCTTCCTTTTTTGCATTTTGCTTTTCTGTTCAGCGTCGTCTTTAACTGTCATGCGATGAGCTGCGATTATTACGGGAAATTCTCACACAAAGCTCATATTCATACTCACATTTTTGCGCCCACAATTTTACGCTGTGTATAGTTGTTATTTTTATACCCAGTTGTAGTTCTTATACTAACTACATATTATCTAGTTTAACGCTCGTTTAATTAAATTAAATTTTTTGTTTAGTTGAAGGGTCTATATTGGCAGTTAAAGTCACTTTAACGTTGTTTTTTCTCTGTCACTAAACCTTTAACTGCTACATTGCCCTTCACTGTGACAGTTCCGGTCACTATAGCTATTCCTATCTTAGTAAATAATTTTTTGCTAATTTCGCAGTTCATTTCCACTTACTGTCACGATTGCTTTTTTGGTCACTTTTTCGATCAGTGTCACAGTTCTGGTCACTTTAAAATTAAAGTGGAACTGTTCCAATTATTATTATAATTTCTTTCTTGGTTATTTTTTCTGTCAATTAGACAATTCCATTTGCTTTCACATTTCCCAACTCGGTCACTTTTTGTGTCAGTGTCACAGTTCCTCTCCCTGTCATATTTTCATCCTGGTTTAAAATTTCTTTCAGTTTCACGGCTTCATGTACTAACAGTATTCTTATTTGGTCATATATCCTCACCTGTGACACAGCTCTGGTCACTACCACAGTTTCTTTTTTAGTATTTCACCAATATCACAGCACCAGTCACTGTTATCTTTTTTTCCTAGGTCACGTTTTCATTCGATGTGAACTTTACAGATTTCTTTTTTTTCATGTTTCTCCGTCAAAGTCACAGTTCTGGTTTCTATCACAGTCTGTTTCTTAGTTTTCCATCAATGTCACAGTTCCAGTCACTATAATCCTTTCTATATTGGTCCGTGTTAACTTTCACGTTTTCATTCTAAGTCACGTTTTTCCGTCAGTGTCACAGCTTCGATTTCGGTCACTGGTAATATAAATGTCACAGTTCCAGCTACTGTCACTTTGATTTGCAACATGTTTTTTTTCTGGTCAATAAATCGTTTACTCGCATGGTCTGATTACCAAAAAAAATTTGGTTAATAGCTACATAGATATGCCCAACTGGGTATATTCAATATCCACAACTGGGTATATTAAGGAAAGCTGTACTCAAACTTGAATATCCTTACATGTTAAATTTCTTTTTGTCATTTTTGCCATTCACAACTTTGGTGCACATTAACCGAACATGCCACCGTTATTTGGCTGTGGTACTAAGAATACCGCTAGTTACTGCTAGACAACACACAATGCTCTCACACACACTACACACGTGCATACCCCACACTCTCTGCCTACACCGTTGACAACCAACAACCATAAACAGCCATCATAACAAATAATTACGCTTTGAATAGGTGACAATCAAACAGTTGGTGAACTTTTCTTCAAAAAGCGCTATAAACTCAAAGCCACAAAAGACGTGTCGTCGTCGTCTATGAAAGACTATAGCACAACAATAACAACCACAAGAATTACGCAAAAAGCACAAAATTTTCCAAATGCAATGCTTAATTTGTAGACAAATAGTAGTTAACTTTGCCGTGAAGCACTTTCAACGTTGAATATGAATTTCTTCTGAGGCTTTTTTGTTAGTGGAAAGTGTGCCATTTTGATGCGTTCATTCGCGCTCATACGCCACCGCAGGCACGTAAGTAAGTAAATGGTGTCACTTAAAGTACAAACAATTGTGCGCCGCTCTTTTAGAACTTTTGCCAAACAAGAATTGAGTTTATTTGTTGATCGTTTGATAATCATTCGCTCATTGTGTTGAGCTTTCTATTGTGCGAATTATGAATGGAATACAAAATCGTATTTATGTATTTGTGTGTGTTGCAAGCAATTCATTTGTGATTGAACAAATTAGCACATTTAAATCTATTTTGCGTTTTATATGCAATGACAATCTAATCTGGCCTATTGACTTCAATTTTGCAAGTACATAAAGCTTATGAAATTATTGAAATGTCAACGCGTTTGCAGATATCGTGTCAGCGCTAGTTATGTGGTGCGTTGATTTGATGAGTCAACTGATTGATATCGATATGTGGTTGATTGACCTTATTAATACTTGTATTTGCCTTATACGTAGAGCTCTCTTACAAATATTTGTAGCCATTTGAGTTTCATTTCATAAGTATGGTAACATTTAGAACTTGAGCAGCAGATTATATAAAAAAAGTAAAATCGATTTTTATCGATAAAAAGAATATAAAAAATCGATTTATGTAATAGTAACATCGACTTCAGTTTCTTTTGGAGTTTAAGACCACCCAGGAGAAATAAAATATCAACTTGGGTTGAACTTCACCTGCTAGTATTTTTTATATTTATCGACTTTTTTATATGTTAATGTCGATATATTTAGTTTGTCTCTAATAAATTTTTTTTTCGATAAAAATTTTATTTTTATTATCTTGAATAAATCTATTTTTTTTTTTCTCAAAAATATGTTAATTTTTTTTTTTTCTGAAAAATATTATGTTTAATATGCGAATCAGTTTTTTTATAACTATATCGAATTTGGCAAGTTAGTTTGATTCGTAAAATATTTTAATATTTATATATAATTTCTAAGCATTCATTTAGTTATTTTTTAATAGTTTTTGATTTAAAAAGTTAGTTCAGTTTATAAAGATTTTGAAATGTTAAATCTTTGTAATTATTTTATACAATTATCGATTTTTTTATACTTTAATATCGATTTATTTTAATTGTTATCGAATGCTTTCAAATTTTTTTGTCTCTAAAAAATTTTTTTTTCTCTAATCAAATTTTATTTTTTTCTCTAAAAAATTTAAATTTTTTTAAATATATTTATTTATAGTTTTTTGATATATATTTCTTACACTGTGTTTAAATATCTAATTATAATGATTTTTTTATTCGTTATCGGTTTTTGCAAGTTACTTTGGTTTGTAAAATTTACTAGTTTATTTGTAGTGATGTTAAAATTATTTTAAATTTATATTTCGTTAATATAGTTATCGCTTTCTAGTAATATCTATGTAGATTTTTTTTTAATCGTTATCGATAAATTTATTAAACGTTTAAATTTTCTCATATTTGTATATTTTTAGATATTTATCGATTTTTAAATTTATCGAATTTTAAATTTATAACACTATCGACAATTTCAATCGTTATCGATTTCACAAGTTAGTCTGTATCATGCTCAGATCGTGTTAATAGGACAGCTGATTTTTATTTTTTCTAGAATTTTGACAATCCACACATTTTTCAGTGCGATTTTGACTATTAGCTCACAAATTACAAAAACAACATACCTGGAAATTAATCAAATTAATCCATTTTTTTTTTTTAATTAATAAATTTTGTACATACCTAAGATTCCTTCAGCTTTTTCAGTTCTCTGAAAAAATAAAAATTAAATAAAATAAAAAAGTGTTGAAATATTTAACTGTAGCGTATGTATCTAGTTAGTACTAAGACTACTTCCCAAGAGTTACCCACTTGCAACCTTACCCACGCGGTGAGACTTGAACTTAAATTATTTTGACCGCAACCACGACCGGGTTAGAATTTCATATAATTAGACCTTGTAAGACTCAGGTTTTTACAGAAATTTCTCATCAAATTAATTTCAAATTCGACACTTTCGCTCATTAACAAAACAAAAATTTTGTCTGTGCTTCACTGTGTGAATAATTTTTATATGCTGTTGTTGTTGCCATTGCTGAGTAATTTGCTTCCTAAGTAAGACTTTGACTGTATTCAAAACAGAAGCTGCTTCATTGCGGTTTCTTAACGGATTATAAAAGAATTTGTGTTTTTTTTTTTAATTTCTTTCTTTTCCCATTTTCTTGCAATCTCGACAAAATCCACCATCAATAAAAAACTAACAGTACATTATGCAAAACACTAAATATCTGTGGTTATTTGAAGCTGTTCTCAACACATTTTCACACCATCGCCATCAACGCAGCTCATTGACAGTTATTGTCTCCATTAGCCAAGTGAATGTTTCAAAAAACTTCCATGCAGATGAGAGCAACTCTTTTATTACCTCTTTATGGCACTACTTTTTTCTCAATAGACAAATTTTTTTACGCGTCTTTAGCTTTTAATTCAAACAGAAACAAAAACAACACATTCGACTCGCTGCGCTTCATGAGTCATTATTCTGATTTTAACCATTAATCAGTAGTCATCCATGCGGCTATTCATAAATGTCTTGACATTACCCAGCTGTTGTAGTTACAAATAAGAACAACACTTGCGGTAAAGCAAATAAAACTGTCACAGTTTTACATTAAAAAAGTGAGTGAAAAACCGAAAGACTAGATAATTCATTATGCGAGTGGAATTCTAATCGTGTGAAAATGTCGACTGAAATTTAAATGACCACGAAGTAAGTGGAAAACAAAAACAAACATCTAAGTGTACATACATACATACATATCTAGTACGAGAAGTTACAAAAAAAAAACTAAAAGACAATTTGACATAGTAACATAGTAATCAAAAACAAATTTATGTCCATATCTACATTAAACCCGGCCAAAAAAAATTGTATTTTGTTATGTTATGTTATGTTATGTTATGTTATGTTATGTTATGTTATGTTATGTTATGTTATGTTATGTAATGTTATGTTATGTTGTGTTATGTTATGTTATGTTATGTTATGTTATGTTATGTTATGTTATGTTATGTTATGTTATGTTATGTTATGTTATGTTATGTTATGTTATGTTATGTTATGTTATGTTATGTTATGTTATGTTATGTTATGTTATGTTATGTTATGTTATGTTATGTTATGTTATGTTATGTTATGTTTTGTTATGTTATGTTATGTTATGTTATGTTAGGTTATGTTATGTTATGTTATGTTATGTTATGTTATGTTATGTTATGTTATGTTATGTTATGTTATGTTATGTTATGTTATGTTATGTTATGTTATGTTATGTTATGTTATGTTATGTTATGTTATGTTATGTTATGTTATGTTATGTTATGTTATGTTATGTTATGTTATGTTATGTCATGTTATGTTATGTTATGTTATGTTATGTTATGTTAAGTTATGTTGTTATATTATTAGCAAATCTTAGGCAGTCACTTGGAAAATTGCAGTACTACTTTCAATGACAATAACAACGCACTACTTATTATCGGAATAAAAAAGTGCCAACAACAAAAATCGCACAAGAGCAAGCAGAGCGTAGAGCGTAACATATTCATAATAAAAGCAACGTTTGAGTTTTTGGGAACATGGGAGTATTAGAGCGCTGTGAAGCGGAGACAAAATTTCGAGACAGAGGCAGTGCTGCCAGACAGTTTTTTTAACACAGTAAAGTTCACTGAGACGTGAATAATTTTATAAAAAAAACTTGTGAGCTTAAGAAACGAAAATATTAAAAAAAAAAAATTATTTCCTGGTCAAAAATTATACTTTTTTTGAATTTTAAATAAACAGTTTTGCCATATGATTTTTCTTCCTTTTTTTAATTTTACTTCTTTTATAATCTAGAGCAGGAAACAGCCTTTCAACCAATTACCTCAGATTAGTAAATTAAAAGTAATGCAAAAACGAACTTGTCCAAAAAAAACTATAATATGGCACTACTTACGCCGCAAAACATAAGCACATTGAAATAGCGCTATGAAATGTCAACGACGTAGAACCAAATACATCGTTTGCTCTTTCAATAAATGTCAACATATTGAAAGCAATACAAACTCAATGAGCGTTAAACAAAAAATTCATGCAATGCGACACAAGCGAACGCCAAATGTATTGTCGCTTTTCTGTTTTTGTACCTATTTTTGAGCTACATAAAATTTAAAATGAGCATCAAACGAAGCAGAGCAACAAAAAACAACAACAAAGTTACCGCTACATACTCAGCAACGCAAAATTATTGTTTAATAGAACAGAACGAATTGTGTGGCACGTTGCACGTTTGCCAGGCATGCACTGCATGATGTTAGTACACGATTTGTGGCAACGAAAGAAGACGTCACAGTTGCTTCAACTTCAGGCAGCATTAAGTACCTACACACACACACGGATGACTCATGAAGCCAAAAACCCTTGATGCGCGTTAGAACGTTGCGGTAAACCATGCACAGTAATGAGCAAATGTGCAGTCTACTGGAAAAAGAGTGGCAAGAAAAATAGCAATAACAATATTATTTACAACAACAATATATTATCAGTCATATTGTTGTTGTAAATAATATTGTTATTGCCAATAAGATTGGAAAGGAAAATATGCGCAAGGTGGCAGTGAAATGGGTTTTTTGGACACATATAGATGAGGGTGTTTGATTTTTAACTGAGCAGTTATCTAAAAAATGTGAATATGAATATGAATATGAATATGAATATGAATATGAATATGAATATGAATATGAATATGAATATGAATATGAATATGAATATGAATATGAATATGAATATGAATATGAATATGAATATGAATATGAATATGAATATGAATATGAATATGTATATGAATATGAATATGGATATGAATATGAATATGAATATGAATATGAATATGAATATGAATTTGAATATGAATATGAATATGAATGTGAAATAAGAAAGCAAAAAATCTAGCAGTAAGAAATCCAAGCGCCCTAATGTTCATATATTTGTATGTCTACTCTAAAATTGTTTAACGAAATTGCAATGCTGTAAATGTTAGAGCAAAAAATTTGCTCATGTCACTAGAAATCACAGAAATTTTGATTGCAAAAAAATGTATTTGTCGGTGTAGCAGAAAATTGCAATCAAACTGGGCCAAATACATTCAGACGTTCGGCGAAGTGATGGAAATATTTTACGTATTTGTGCTCTAAACTGGAACAAATTGTCAATGCATTATGATTTTCGAAGAAAATTTCTAAAATCAGTAGAAGAGTACAGCTATATGTGAAATAACAATGGTAAAGTTCTAAGATGAAGATTTTCTTAGTCAAAGATGGATGTATGGGTGCGAAGTGCCCAACTACTGGTACTAGTTTGAGTGGTCTCTAAAATAGGTTTATTAAATGGAACTCGGACCGGGTGAAAGACCTTCGACTCGACCTTCAATTAGAATTTCTCTGCTATCAACTAGGATATTAACTCACTCACATTCCTCTATCCCTCTTGCTATTCTTTTCAATCATTTTTAATATTTTTCTCCACATTTTCCCTCACATCCACTTTCTTGTTTCCTTATTTTCTTATCTCACAACTCGTATCCGCTCAAATATTATCTTCAATAATTATATTTACAATAAAATTATACTTAAGTATTCTTACAACAACAAACATTACAAAAGTTGAAATGTCAGTTAATTTCGCGTAACCTCACGCCTTTTTGATTAAAACTCAAGATTGACGCAAGCTGTCAGCAAAATGAGCAAACGTCTACTCCACACACCAAAAGGGCTGAGAAGTGCTCTAACAAAACTCAAGACAATTTCCCATCTACAAACCATGTAAAATGTTATCTGAAGTGTGCCCTCCTTCTCCATAGAATTGTTGATTATACGTTTGTATACGAACTAATTATGCGCTTTTTTGTTTCCAACACGCTTGAAGCGCAAAAGTTAAAAAGAAATTAAATATTTTTCTCAACAGATTCTTTAAAATTTTAAGGCTGAGCGCATTACAAGCGCAGGCATTAATTTCATGTGAATAATGGCAACAACAACAAATTTAAAAATATGTATACTTGTAAATGAAATGGAAGGTTGAGCAGAGAGGGAAGCGTGGGGTACACAACTTTGTGCATTTAATTGAAGTTTGAGACAACTTAAAGCAAAGAAATAAAAAATGCAATGAGGAAGTAAAAAGGAAGTGTGAAAAAAAGGTGCAAAAGAAAAGTTTTTTACACTCTCGCACCGTCGTATGGGTATGCATTAGGGTGGGTTCGAAAAAATATATTTCTATTTATACGCTTAGGAAAAGCATGCAATTTGAATTTTGTATATTATTTTATTTTATTTTATTTTATTTTATTTTATTTTATTTTATTTTATTTTATTTTATTTTATTTTATTTTATTTTATTTTATTTTATTTTATTTTATTTTATTTTATTTTATTTTATTTTATTTTATTTTATTTTATTTTATTTTATTTTATTTTATTTTATTTTATTTTTTATGTATCTAATTTTTTTTCAACCCACCCTTGTATTAACTCTTTCAAGTTTATGGGAACTCACGTCTTCTACGTATGTACCACTCGTAATGTGAGACGTCTTTGAGTGCAAGTAAAAAATCAACAAACACGCTTACAGTGCACCCACAGCTGACGCTCACTTAGCGACTGGGAGGCTGCGCCATAACTCGCTACTAAATGGCGTTACTATGGTTTGAAGCTCAAAAGTGTATGTAATTTTTCTTCCAAGACTTTAAGAGGGCAATGAAAAAAAGTACTAAAGTTCTTCAAGTGTTCGGTGCTAAAGCAACAAACAAACAAACAAACATGCAACGCTCACTGCTCATGCACCCGATACTAACGACTCTCATAAGTGTCAGAGACGGTCTGGAGTTCAAAATGTGTAACACGACAACGTTGGTGCTTGAGCATTTAAGGATGGCTATATGAAAGTGCAAATGTATGTATGTGTGTGTGTGTGTGGTGGACTGTAAACCTGCAACAAGTTCTAGAACAATGCGTCATAACTCAACACGTAAATACGCCACTGACACAAAGTGCGATCGTTAAGCGAAGCAAACCAAACACACGCACGCAATGAAGTGAGCCCACGCACGCATTCATACTTCAACCTGTCGTAATGAAGTTGAAATACGCTAGGTTGGTGTTAAAAATAAACATCGGGATATAAATCAAGGAGAAAGTAAGTCAATTCTTGGTTTCATTTTGGGAGGAGTATGGAAGATTGTGGAAAAAAATGTTGTCTTGGTTCGTGAACTGCAGTACTCGTATCCACGACGAAATTTCGTGGCCTTAAATCAGCTCAATGACAAAAATAATACATTTTTTGTTTTCTGCAAAATATTATTTATTTCTGAAAAATTTTTATAAACATTTTATTATTTGGGGTTTTATGAAAAAACTAAAAATATAAAAAAAAACTATTATTTTTTTCTGAAATTTTTTTATAAATATTTTATTATTTGGGGTTTTATGAAAAAATTACATATATAAAAAAAAAAAAATTTTTTCTCTGAAAATAATTATGTTTTTCTTAAAACTTTTTTATTCAGATTTTGTTAGTTAGGTTTTCATGAAAAATAAAAAAAAACGATTCAAGAATAAAACAAAGATGCTAATAACTCAATTTTGGCATAACTTAACTTTGGCTGTTGTTTTTTTTTTTCTAAAAATTATTACATTCTTTTCTTAAAATTTTTTTTTAATTATGGCTTAGGCTTTGATGGAAAATTTAAAAATAAAAAATAAAAAACGAAATAATAAAAGCATGCTAATAACTCAATTCTGTTCTAACTCAACTTTGGCTGTTATTAAATTTTTTTTTTTTATTGGAAAAATAAAACATTTTAAACGAAAAAAAAATTTAAAAAGTAATTTCCACTCTTTCTTTGTACTGCAGTTCAATTGTTAGTGAAGGCTTTAGTTTCTCTCTCCTTTTTTTTGTTTCAGTTGTAGTTTTGTTGTTACAATTATTGTTGCATATTAGTTTGCAATATTGTTTTTTTTGTGCCAAGAAAAACTTTCAAGTTTTCACATTTGCCATATAAAACGCTTTGACTTGATTTCTGTTAATTTTTTTTTTTTTCTTTTATGAACATAAAAAATTCCCTTCTCCTGCCCATCGGCATGCGTCAGCTGGGTTTATGAACTTCATTCTTTTGCATATTTTCTATTTTGTTATAAACGTGCTTTCTCGCTTTTATTGCTTTTCTTTTTGCACTATACAACTCTAAACCCTATTACTTCTGACCCTTTCGTTGCAATTTGTTGTTGTTTTTTTTTACTTTTTTTTTTTTTGCTTTTTTCTTGCACTCGATTAAGTACAAGTTGCTCGCAGGCATCATAAAATTAGTATTTGTGCGTGATATCTGTACGCTACTTTTGTTGTTGTTGTTTTTTATATATTTATAATTTGTACTTTTTCTACTTTCTTAGCTCTCCTCACAAATCACAAGTTTTTTTTTATGTTTTTTTATTATTTTGTTGCAGCTGCTTTTAATTGCTTTATTTATTGCTTACTCGTACGCATCATTTTCACCTTTTTTCTTCGAAGCCGTGATTTAAATTTTTTTTCTTCAAAGTCTTTAGCAAGTTTCTTTGATGTTGTCAATTGCTATTGTTATGTAGAAAATAACTTGTACTGACCATATTTACATTGTTGCTTATTTCAGCATTTAAATTTTTTTTTGTTATTGTTTTATGAGTACTTAAATAGCATAGCGAATTTCAACGTTTGTTAAAAAAAAGTTTAATACTTTCTGTCTTGTCATATACTTTTTTTCTTGTTTTTTTTTTCTTGTCACTAATTTTGTTATGAAACTTTTTCTTTTATTTTTAATGGCTTTTAAAATATTTTTAAAATTTTTCTGGTAATTAAAAAAGTTAACAATAACAATGCATTCGCATGTTTTACATTTCATAAAAGAGAAATTTATTTTTTGCTTTTACGTAGTTTTTACTTCGCGGTTTTTTGTGCAATTAGATATAAAAAGAAGTAAAAACAGCCAAAGTCGAGATAGGAAAAATTAACCAAAGTCGACTTGTTCTAATAACAACCTAACTTAAGATTGGCAACATCTCACAATATTTTTTTTTTTTGTTTTTTTTTTTAATAACAACCAAAGTCAAATTAAGCTTAAAACAATTTTTTTTTGCAGAAATGTGAGCTTTCTTAAAATATTAAAACTCTGACACATTTCGATTTTCGAAAAAAAAATCTTTAAAAATATTCTGTAACATCTCTTTTCTGTTAGATGTTAGCAACTATTTAGTCGTGTAAGCAGCAGGATTGAAATAAATTTATTATTTATCTTATATTTATCTCATAAAAGACTTATAGATTTTTATATTATTCTCCATTAATTTATAATAATATTTTGTACCAAATTTTCTTGCCACCACTGTTTATAGCGACAAAAAAAACTTTTCTGAGGTAAAATGGATACCAAACCTTAACTTAAATATCCAGCAGTATATTGGTGGGAAATTTATTGAGTTTTGTTAATAAATTTTAGAGTGATGCTCAAACAAATAAACAGACAAATGAACGAAAATTTTAGAAACTTGCTGTAAAATAAATTCTAGACCTTAAGGAGTCTATTGGTGGGAATTTTAGTTAGTTCAATCAAGCAGTTTGAGAATGATGCGTGAACAAATAAACAGACATACCAACGAAAATTTTAAAAACTGGCTGTAAAATCTATACTAAACCTTAAGCAAGACATCTAAAAGCATATCGGTGGAAATTTTATTCAATTCTATCAAGCAGTTTTAGCGTGATGCGCGAACAAATAAGCAAACATACAGACAAAAATTCTAAAAACTGCTGTTTGCGCTTCTAACACTCTAGTGAGGGCCTTAGGTGCATTTTTCTTTGACATATTAAATATGCAGAAATTTAATTTTATTAAATTGAAAGATAATGATTATGAAGTAAAAATGGTGATGGATCCTTGGGGAAAACCCCACCTCATGTGATATTATATACCATCTATCTTATCTATGTATGTTATGCATAAAAGTACATTAATTTATTTTTAATTTTATGGCCATAGCATTCAGGAAAAATCGCTTCATATCAATTATAATACCAAAAGCATGCCGACAAGATGTGACAAAGAGCGACCAGCGGCGTTTGAGCGACAACAAAAGCTTCAGCTGCCAACACACACACACACCTATATTTTAACACACATACATGCATATACACAAAATTCTTACATTATTATTTGACTCTATTAAAAATGTGAAAGTGGTTAAACCACAAAAACAAAAACAAAAAAAAACTGTACACTCCAAAAGTAAGAAACAACAATAACAAAAACAAAAATGAATAGAAGCTGCTGGATATGACAAGCAATAAAACGCTATAAAGCCATGCAATTCAAAGTGAAAAATACCAAGCAACAACAACCATAATGACAACAAGCAGTGCTGACACAAATTTATTGTTGTTATTGATGCTGTTGTTGAAATTGTTATTGGCGTGGCGTTTTGTATGAATCGTGGTCGGTGGATGAGTTCGCTGCTGAAAAGCCTGCTGAAATTCTTTTTTGTTGTTGTTGTTTCTTTTTTGTATCGCTTTTAATTGATTTTTATGTATTTGTTTTTTTTTTTGTATTTTTTGTTTTTTTTATTTCGTATTTTGCTTTATTGTGCGCTCGCTTTGTTGTTGCGCCAATGGATACAGGTTAAGCGTTATCACTGTCACTCAATGTGCGCTTCCGCACGCAACTTTGTAAGCCACACAGCTGATTGTAACTGTTGTTTGTGCGCTTTTGTTGTTGTTGTTGTCATAATTATTCAAGTGCTGGTTGAGGTGTGTTGTTGACACTATTTTATTTTCAATACATTTTTTTTTTATGCTTTTTTGTAATTGAAAGTTGTTGCTGGCTCTCTGGCACGTATATCTTTAGCGTTCTCCTGGACCGAGTAACAACAACAGCCACAACTTCTTAACAAATTGGCGTTTAAAAGTGGTTTTCCGGTGTTTGATTTAAATATTTTTTTTTTCTTGTTTTTTTGTTAGAACTAGATTATTGAGTTTTTGTCGGTCATTAGGCGAACTCATTTTTTGTTCTAAATAATTTTAAATGCAAATTGTACATACATAATTGTGCAACAACAAATAATAACAGACAAAGTAAACTTTTAGAATTATTTGGCTTAGAACTTTTAATTTTATAAAAGATTTTTGTTGTTGTTTTATTTAGCGTAAGTTCATCATCTCATTGAAGAAAATTATATTTTTGAGCCCTAAGTTCAATTTGGTTGTTATGACAACACAAATTTTTTTATTTTTTTTTGTTTTTTTTTCATCATTTTGTTGCTAAATAAAATGTTTTCCACTTGCTTAAAAATATAAAAAATAACAAAAAATTAAGCTAGCAGAAATAATTATAAGCGCTTCAAATTTTGGTAAGCAAGCGATAAGTTTATATTTTATTTTCAAAAGAAGTTTAAAACTTTGTATGAAAATTTCATTTTGTTTTTTTATTCGCAAGTCGCTAAGTGGCTACGAAAAAAATAACATATATATAATAGAAAAAAAATTGCAAAAAAATTAATTAAATAAAATAAATAATTTCAAAATCTTTCCCTACCTGCATTTGAATTAAAAGAATTAAGAAGAAATAAATTTATAAGTAGCCATAGCTGCGCCTTTAAAGTGACACTTTAGTGACATATGGTATTTTTTAGTAAATAAAATTTTCATGTTAAAAATGTATAGCTTCCGGCACTACGGCCAAGTATTAATTACCTTGAAGTTTTAGTTACTTTAAAGCTATAATTACTTACTTTGAAGTATCTCGATTAGTTACTTGAAGTATTAATTACTTTGAAGTATTAGTAGACTTGAATTAATTATTACTTTGAAGTATTAATTACTTTGAAGTATTATTTACTTTGAAGTTTCAATTACTTTGAAGTTTCAATTACTTTGAAGTATTAATTACTTTGAATTATTAATTACTTTGAAGTTGTAATTACCTTGAAGTAATTATTACTTTAAAGTATTAATTACTTTGAAGTTTTAATTACCTTGAAGTATTAATTACATTGAAGTTTTAATTACTTTGAAGTATTAATTACCTTGAAGCATTAGTTACCCTGAAGTATTAATTAATTTGAAGTATTAATTACTTTGAAGTATTAGTAGCTGTGAAGTAATTATTACGTTGACGTATTAATTACCCTAAAGTATTAATTACCTTGAAGTTTTAATTACTTTAAAGTATTAATTACATTCAAATGGTGCTACGTTACTTTAACATCAACTCAAAACCATGTTATAGTAATAAGATCGTTCGTTGCTAATCAATTTTGCACACACACCCAACTCTGCAGCCTGAGCTTAGCTCATGACTCAAACACTTTGTGGCCACTTATAAACTTTCTCTCCCACACATGTCGAATCACCAACATTCTTCAATTAAATTCTAAAATATCTCCCATGCATGCACGGCGCCAAGGCATATCTCACGCGCATTCCCCCCCCGATCATTAAGCTGTCAACGCCTCGCCGTACCAAAACATGCACAAATACCGCACACTCCAGCAGCCACACACACTCCTACTTCGGTTGCCGTTGACGCCACGCCATTATGTGTGACTAATTTGTTGCCAACATCAAACACATCAAACACACCTTGAACTTATCCCGCGACACAAGAATGCTTAGAGTGCGCCTGTGATATTTATCTTTCAAAAGCTATTAACATTGGAATTCGATTTTGTGTTAGAAAATGTCAGAAAGACAACAACAACAAAAGAACAAAAAAAAGCACAAAACAAAGTGGAGAAAAAAAGTTTAGCAAATATTAAAGTTGAGTGCGGTTTTGTTCCACTTTTTTTTTGCCAGCCATGAAGTTGATCGTTGGTTGCTTTTTTGTTGTAATTTTTTGCATACCGTTAATTTTTTTGAAAGCTTTTTACTTTCCTAATTTTGTTATTGGTTTGTAATTTGTTGTTGGTCGTTAGCGTCAAGTTATTTGCATATTTGCATAAATACATTTTTTGGTTGATTAATGTTTAATTGTTGTTTATTTCTGCTATAACAAGCATTAACAGCCAAAGTCGAGTTAAGAGAAATTTTTGTCATTACTTGAACTGGGATACACTTTCAATATTTCACGTGAGGCTGCATCTTTATTTGAAAACAATTTTACTTTCTTTTTGTAATAACAACCAAAGTGCACTTAAGTCCGAAATATATTTTCTCAAAGCAGAAATAATGACCAAACTATCGGATAACGTTCTTTTATCTATGTAAGTAATTATTCTAGCTTCAAATAATTTTCATACATTATAAAATAGTAACTGAACAATGTAAAGCTGTAATGCAAACCTGTCATAACAAAAGTTTTTAGAATTTTCGTCTTTTTGTCTGTACGTTTGTTCGCGCATCACAGGTAAACCGCTTTATAGAATTGAGTGCAATATTCACAAATATGTTATTAGATGTTCAATTTAAAGTTTACGATCCATTTTAGCGCATGGAAATATTTTATTCCCGCCGTATACAGTGGTGGCAATAAAATTTGACACACACCTTTTTTTTCTAGTTCTATGCGTCTCCTTGCTTTACCGCGGGCATCAAGTTCTAATATACAATCATAACAAAAACGGTGTACAATTGCCCACAAAGTATTACTTTGCAACCACCATCTCTAAGCACACACACACAGAACTTCAAATAAATTAAATGAAAAGTTGAAAACAAAAGTAAAATTTCTCAAAATTAATGATTTTACAACCACTTAAGAACACAAAGTATCATATTTCCTTCAAAATTTCTATCTTTGACAAATTATTTGGCAAACAAAAAGTGAAAGTTTGTCATTAAAGTTGTTTACAAGAAAGTTTTTGGCCATAAAAGAACAACAGAAAATGCCATAAACAGAAATGTAAGAAATTTTGTAAAAAAAAAAAAAAAAACCAAATTTTATTGCTACAAAAATGAATATTTATTTTAGCCAAGAAGAAATGCTTAAGTGCATATAAGATACTTAGACACAAGCATATGTGGTTAAGCCCGCTCAGTGCTGGCGACTCAATGACCGTGGCAGACATAGAACAACCGGAGACAGCGTACACAATTTGTTGAGGTTTAAACCAAGCTGAAGTGAACAGAGCTGAGCTGAGACGAACAGAGTTAAGGTTTATCGTGTGGGCTCTGCTGGGATTATAATAGCAAAAGAAAGTATTTTAGAACAACAACAAGTTTGGAAATATATTAGCATCTCTGAATAGTTCGCCATATTGAGCATGCATAATAGCTTGCTATATACCTCTTTAAAAACATACATACATACATTACTAGATAGGTATCTATGTATTGATTGAGCTTTTGAACTTTCACTGTTTAGGTGGTAATTTAAGAATGATTTATGGATTCTTAAAGTGAGAGGGAATAGCAACAGATTTTGAATTTTACAAAATTATTTGAAATCAATTAGGTCGGTATGAGGTTTGTGAAATTATTTAGGAAAGTTAATTATGAAAATTAAAAGCAAAACAGTTCGATTTTTTTGAACAACATCTCGGGAAAGTTTTTAATTTGTATTCGTACCGAAATAAGACAATTAAAATAATATATATAAAAAATAAATCTAAATTAAATGAAATAAATTTAGAAAAATAAAATAATATAAAATAAAATAAATTTAGAAAAATAAAACAAAATAAAATAAAAAAATTAAATAAAATAAAAAAAATAAAATAAAAAAAAAAATAAAATAAAACAAAATAAAATATAACTAAAAAAAAAAATTCAGTTTAAAATAAATATTTATGACTTCCCCTACATCCTCTTCAAGCAGCCCACTTTTACTACTTGTATATCCCTGCAATGCCCACCCACCATGACCGGCACTTACAACCTAAACTCCCCTACGTCATTATGGCACAATGCCTTTTTCAGAAGCTAAATAAAAAATAATGAAAGACAAATCAAATAGCCATTATGAATCCAAAGAAAATAGAATGGCTGACACTTATTACAATCTTCATACAAATGCCGAGCACAACAAGAAGGGATTCAACTTAAATCCAATATCCATCCATTGGCGCACGTTCACAGACGACGCATGCTGCACCGCCAGCTTTTTATGCTACGCGACTAAGCAGCAACAATGCGTAATGCAATACTACACCAACACCTAGCTCCCCTCACTTGCTGACGTTGATGCCAAATGGAGTTTAAGCGAGCGCGTCTGCCGTGAATGTGCGCTCCAGCAGCACAATGAAGAAAGCACAAAAAGATTGCCACGCGAGATTCTTAAGCGTATGTGTGCGTGCTCTGGATTAACGCGGGTGTGCGTTGACTTAACGTACTTTTTTCTTTGGCATACAAAAATCTGTTGAAGCATAAAACTTGCGCATTGTAATTCAAACTTTAGAAACTTCAATGCGTTCGTACTTCCAATACAGCGGCACGGTGCGCAGTGTGACTAAAGTTTTCTCGCTTGAACTTTGCTTCACGTCGGATCTCATCTGCAGTTACCTCTTTAGTGCAGCGCTTTTCGTTTACTACCTTTGTACATATTTTACAGCGGCAACTGTTTTATGTCATTGGTGCTTTTATAACATAGTGCTCTTGAAAAGTTTTAAAGTTCAGCGTAGTTTAGCGTTGGTTTTTTATGACATTTGAGAGTGGATGCGCATCAGTGATGTTAGGAGGGTGCGGAACGAACTGCAGCAGAGTATGGCTATAAAGTAGATATCTTTATGGGATTTTTGTAGCATAACAATAACAGCGTCTTTATTTGACAGTTTTAAAAAAGAGCCCAGTGCACATAGAGGTGCTTTTATTCCATAGATATTAAATTAGCAAAATTTGTAATAGGCCATGTTGAATTTATTTGAGTCACAAATAGGCAACATGTTAGCTCATGAAATAAAATGATTTAAGTTTTTTATTTTATTTCATTTTATTTTATTTTATTTTACTTTATTTTATTTTATTTTATTTTATTTTATTTTATTTTATTTTATTTTATTTTATTTTATTTTATTTTATTTTATTTTATTTTATTTTATTTTATTTTATTTTATTTTATTTTATTTTATTTTATTTTATTTTATTTTATTTTATTTTATTTTATTTTATTTTTTTTACGTTCTTTAGTCTTAAGAGCTAAAATAAAAACCAACTTGTATACACTAAAAGTATGAGTAATGAGTCATAAGATCTTCAAACTCAAATTCTACTCACCGTGCGAACTAAAATATTTGGTTTTTACGGCGCTGAATGCTACACAAATTGTATTTATTTTAGTAGCAATTATGAGTATGTATTGTTTTACTTTTTTAATTTTTTCTTTGCAGTATTTACAACAACACTAGTTTTTTTTTACAACAACAATTCAATGCACTTTTTAGTTCACAACAACAAAAACTCACCCATATATTTACGACATATAATAAACCGCATCACATAAATCTGCCTATGTCAAAGTACTAAACAAAATGGCTGCAATAGCACATAAAATATAAAAACTGCTTCACCCTTTAAGTTGCCACATAAAGCGCCCAACGAAAGCTTGCCAATGAACTTGAGTGGCGAGTTCAAAGTCAGCGCACAACATAAGCGGCGCCGAAGAACGAGAATGTAAATCACGACAAACGCAAGTTAGTGAAGAGCACAGACTTATAGATCAGTTTAAAATTGAAAATATTGCACGATTTCCCAACAATTATATTTTAAAAATCACTTTTTCAATAAAACAACATAATTAATAAACCAAGTTCGTTGCTTAAGTCTTTCGGTTGAGAAGTTATTTAAGTGATTTTTAACCTTTTTTCTTCAACACTTTTTTTTCAAAATTCAATGCGCATGCAATTATTCATACATGCAGCAAACACCGTAATTATGCATTTATTAAGTATGCGTAGAACAGTAGAAGAAGAAGAGGCGCGTTTTATGTTACTGACGCGCACGCAGTCGCAAGAGAACTAAACGGCAATGCGCAAGTCAAAGCAAATCACAACTGAAGAAATTCACTGCTGCTGCTGCCACACAATCAAGTTTAGTGTAAATACAGGCAACAGGCAACACACGGAAAGACAACCAAAGCAAATGGTAAGAGGAAGAAGAACAAGTCAAAGGCAAAGCAAAAGAAGAAAGTTACAAAGTGATCTTCACTAACGCAAGGGAACACGCCAATTGAATAGCATATGCGCAACAAGAAGAAGCATGCAATAAATAACTGATGAGTATCATTTAAAGTAACAGCAAAGCAAATGATTGCCAACGAATGATGATAAGCAGGCATAAAGCAGAAACCCGAAGAAGTATAAATAGAAATGCAAAGAAGAATGTCTAAGCGAGTCAGAAAGCAAAGCCAACCAACAAACAAAAGAATAAATTACTAAGGCCAATAACGCTTTGGCCACCTTTGGAGTCAGCAAATGTGTGTGCTCAAGAAGTCGACGAAGTCGAAGAAGTAGAAGAAGCGTTAAAGCAAAGCAGAATAATCAACTATTTTTATCACAACACAGAAACCTTTGGTTTGTCGTATGGCGCGCTTGGCTGCGATGTAGTTTGATGTGTTAAAGATCGTTGGGGCAGGCATTGAACCTGAATTTCTTTTGTTGGTATGGCATGCTTGGTAATATCTTGGCAGCTGTTGTTTGTTGTTGCAGTTGTGCAGACATAAAATGAGCTATGCGTACGGAAAGAACTGACTTGCTTTTGTGCTGAAATTGATTTGGCTTGAAGAGAGACTAGTGTTGCGAAGTGGTAAAGAGCTGGATTAAGAGAATTTTTAAAAGAGTTGGTGAGTTGAATGTGTTAAGAGAGGAAATGTGGGGTTAGAAGGGTGAGTGAATGAAAAGGGCTTTAGAAAGAGAAAACTCAAATTCCACTAAGATATTACTTCTATGAAAGAGTGAATTCTCAAAAAACTAAACTTCTAGCTTCTGTTTTTTTTTTGTAATGAAATAATTTTTTAGTTATTGTTGTTGTTGTACCAGTACAACACCTTAGTCAATTTCTTTTGAGCGAGTCATAAAAAGTTTTCAAAAAAAAATATTAATTCAGATTTCAAGTATTTTAAATAATTAATTGATAAAATGGGGTAAATAGAGATTAAAAAAAAGTTAAATAAAAAAATTTTAGAAAAAAAAAATTTGGCTGGAAAATCTTTACTTCAGAAGTATTTTTGTTTTATTTTTTCACTTTGAGTAGAAAATCAAAATATCAAAATTTTTTTTATCTTTTGGTGCATGAGTTTATATGGAAAATCATCCAAATATACAGTTCAGCATTATAAATACATTCCGGAACCCCGGAACCAGTTCCTAACTATTTTTTTTTTTTGCAAATTTTAATCAAATTTTTCGGAATCAGTCCCGAATAACTCTTTTCTGAAAGTATTTACTTAAAGTTTTCAAATTTTTCAGTATATCTCTTTTAATTTCAACGAAAAAATTTCTTGATAAATACATATGTATTTGGACCCAGGGACTGGTATCGAATAATTTTATTTTTTTTATTTTTGAATAAATATTTCAAACTTTGAGGGATATTTTTAAAACAAATTTCAAAATGGATTAATTTATTAGTTTTTTGCAAAAATTTTGGGTTTTGAGAAAATTTTTCAATTTTTTCAGGGATGTCTTTAAGTAAGTTTTCAAATTTACTGTGTTTATAAATACATTTCGGGATCCCGGGGTTAGTCCCGAATAAATTTTTTAAATAGTTTTGTATTTTGAGTTCAGTTATATCTTTTTTGAGGTTTTTAAAATTGATTACTTTAATAAAGAAATTTCGGGATCCCGAAATTTGTTCTGAACTACTTCTTTTAAATCTTTGAGTAAATTGTTCAACATCTTCAGGCATGTCTCCAAAGTAAGTTTTAAATCTATTATCATGATAAATACATTTCGGGATCCCGGGGCTAGGCCGGAGTAATTTTTTTTTAGTTTTGAACTTTTGAGGACATTTTTTAAATCGTTCAGGAATATATTTTATGAAGTTCTTAAAATGGAATACCTGATAAATACATTCCGGGATCGGGGATTTTGTCATGAATATCTAATTGATTTTTTTTTTCCTTTAAGTGAATTTTGAATCAACTTTAGAAGGGATGTCTTTAAGTAATTTTTGAAACTTACTATCTTGCGAAATATATGTACATATTTTATAGTCACAACAAAATTTTTTTTATTTGGAAATCTTGGATTTTTGTGTAAATTTTTGAATGGTTATTTTTAAAATTGATTATCTTAATAAACGAAAATGTTTTTTGGGAAAATTTTTAACCCACTGCAGCCCATTTTCCACAGCTGAAATTGCCTAGTTCTCCTAAACTAAAAAATATGATTTTGTCTTATATTTTAGCAAAAACAATTATTTAAATAAAATAAACAAGCTTTTCAATTTCAATAAAATTAATTAAATTTAACCCCTTAAGAGCCATTTTGAAAAAATTTTATTTATAAGGGCATGAGAAAATTGAACTTCTGCTAAGTTGGAAATCTCGTTTAACTTCGCTATTAAAGCAGTTATTTAAAATTTTTTAAAATTTGAATAAATAAATAGCTTTTAAAAAAAATTGTATTATTGGATACGATAGACTCAGAGTTTCTTAAGATGCAAGCAAGGCTCATCTTACTTAAAGTAATATGATAAAAAAACTAAATTAGGATATTCAAAAATATTAGCACCACTTAAAAATTTATATAATTTTCCAGACCTGAAAACCCCGCTTGCAAGAAAGAATAAAAAAATCAAACAAATTTAGTTTTCATTGAAATATTTCTAATAGAGCAAATCACGGAATTACATATAACAAAGAATAATTTACGTATTCTAATAAATTATTATAATAAATCACACAAACTTATTTTTGAGTAAAATATTGACAATCCCGAAAATCGCAGGATGGTAAAAAAAATTAAATAAATCGAATAGCGAAACTATAAATCGAACATGCGACAACTCATCTTAGAACTTACTGTATGCCGGGATTAACATACTTAGTGTGAAAATA
Source organism: Sphenella marginata (assembly GCA_951509765.1). Lineage (NCBI taxonomy): Eukaryota > Metazoa > Arthropoda > Insecta > Diptera > Tephritidae > Sphenella > Sphenella marginata. The sequence goes on along the minus strand of OX608080.1, from coordinate 102,703,921 downwards.
TTTTTATTTTTCAACGAACTTATCTTATCTCTAGGCAAATGCATTAAATTTATGAAAATCACATCGAGTTTATTCATTGGCAGTGCTTAAGTGAAGATTAAGCCCATGCTCCTATCACCCATATAAATATTTTTTTGTATGTATTTAGCTCACACCAAATCACGCAATACTTATCTACGTCCATATGTAAATAAAGTAATTTCTATAATACAACCCCCTGCACATAGCATTATCACTGTCACACAACAAGTAGATTAACTGCTCACAGCTGGGATGAAATCAATTCACCTGAGAACACGACTTCTTTTTCCGGAAAAGCATATCTACAACATAAAGATTTAACACTAACAACACCCACACACACACACACATACATACAAAAAAAACAACAATTTATTGTGAAAATACACACACATACAAATACAAATACATATACATATATACGAGTACTAATGCATGTTTCGCTCAAATAAACAGATTACCCGCTGCTGCTGCTCTTCCGTGTTCACATCGCATCCGTCGCTCGTTAGAAGCTTATCTTATCAGATTGTGCACTTTGTAAGAATGTCAAATGTCAACAAACTGCAGGTAGCAAGTAGCAAGAAGCAATAAGCAGATGTTGGAACAAAATAAATACGTAATAATGTTAGAAGTAACTGAAAATAATTTGTTTTCACAGCGAAAGCGTAGCGAAACACAGCTCAATTTAGGAGCATTTACTTTGCTTAGAATTGGGATTTTCTTTTTTATTTTTAGTTGACAGGAAGCTATATACAGAGGGATGAAGCAACAGTTCATGCTTACGTTATGCTTTTTTTTGCTCTAATAGCAAATCTGTTTATTTAGTTGTTTTGTTTTTTTAAATCTCTGCAATGTCAAAACAGGGTGGATAAACAAAGAAAATGTAGAAGAATAATTTAACGATAAGCAAATTGCTTTGATCCCTACAAACTTTATGTGGAATAAGTAGATGGATGGTTATAAATTTAATGTGGAGAGAAATTTGTATTGTTGCTGCTACAAAAAAAATTTTCATTTTTATTTTGGTGTAAAAATGTGGCAGAAAATGATAAGGAGGAAGAGGAGGGTTAAGAGAAATGGCCAACTGAAATCTAGAGAGTGAGTGGTATGTATTTGAATAAGTCTCAGATAAACAATTAACACAAGTTAAGCTTATTTGAAAATTGTCTTTAATTGAGTAAAAATGCAAAAAAATGATTGTTGTTAACCCCTTACTGCCAATTTTTCACAGCCAAAATTACATATTTTTTTATTAAAAAAAAGTTTATTATTTTGAACTTATTTATGTACATTCTAGCAAAGAAAAGGGGATAAAGCAGATATTGAACTTTATATATTTATTTGGCTTAACCCCTTGACGCCCATTTCTCACAACTGCAGTCACTTATCTGTCAAAAGTGGAAAATTATTATATTCTAAATATTTCTTGTTAGAAAAAGTGCGTAAGTAAATGGCACTAACAGTGATTTAACCCATTGTGGGCCATTTTTTTAAACTAAAAAACTATAATTTCGAACTTATATTTTAGCAAAAAAAACCATCTGTGTTAACAGGCTAAATAAAGTAAAAAAGTTGCTCAGTTGTAATCAAATTTATTTTAACCCACTAACGCCCATTTTGCACATCTTAACTCGCTCATATTTCAAAATTGGAATAGCATTAGTTATTAATTCTTCTTTTTAAATAAAATTTACATATATTTATTTTTGTTATTTTCAGTAACATATAATTTTAGAAGTTATTTAACCCGCTATCGCCCATTTTTCACAACTATACTCGCTTGTATTTCGAAATTGGAGTAGTATTATTGTTCAACTCTTCTTTTTTAGTAAAATTCGTAAGCCAATGGCAGTAACATAAAATTTTAGGAGTTATTTTAACCCTTTGTGACCCATTTTTTTTACAGCTCAAATCGGCTTTTCTTCTTTGAACTTGTATGCCTGTGTTAACTACGTGATTATGTTAACTAGGTAATACCAAAGGGTTAACATTTTGTTGTTGATTTTAACCCCCAACCGCCCGAATTTCACTGCTAACGTTCCAGAACGGAATATTACTTATTATTTAATTCTCGTTTTCAGCAAAAATTGGTAAGCAGTTATTTTTCTAAACCATACATTTTGCCTTATTAGTTACATTTTCAACTTAACTTAAACTTTTGTTGCAAGTGAATTTTTCTTAAATTAATTCATTTTAACCCCTAAGTGCCAAACCTTTAAACTCTCTTTTTGCACAAATAATTTTTTTTTAGAAACCAGAAAGACATTTTTAGAGCGTGTGCTAACAGAAATGAATAGGTAAAAGCAATTTCCTTGGTTTTCAAAAAGTAATTTTATGTTTGGCTGTTAATGGGTTAATTTTTTTTTTTTTTAATTTTTTTCATGAAATGTCTCAAAACATGAATTATCTGTCATGTGAAATTTGGAGTTATAATGTTAAAAAAAAAACTGTTACCGTGTGATCTGTTGACGTCACATCACATGCAAGCTGTGATATTTTTTTAATGTTATTTATAGGTACATAGCTGCTCTGTTTCGATGTCATGACGTGTAATGCCTTGCAATAACTATGCATCCACTGCCAAATACATTTATACCATTTTTTTAGCTTTTCTCTGCATATTTCTTTTTCTTATGATATCACATCCACTAAGTAAAATATATCATAAGCAATCGATAGTGAAGAACAAACTATAAGTAGGCCAATTTTTTTATTAATTTTTTTTTTTTTTATTTATTCTTTAATTCCAACTGCAGTTATTTCACTACAAGTGCACAAAATAACATCAGCCACACTGCTAACACAATTTCACAGCACCAAAAGCGCACAACTGCGGTCAATGGCGCATCTTCAATGCAAAGAAAAACGCGCTGCTTTGAGTGGAAAATAAACGCTACTATTTTTTTTGAACGTGAGTAAGATATTTTTGCAATTGGAAATTGCATAGCATTGATTAGTAATTGAATTCGGCGACGATGCTTGAAATATTTGTGTACCGCTAACCAATACCAAAGCACAACACTCACTCCATCAGTCATCAATTTGCTTCATTAGCGTCATACATATATGCGTTATGCTGACGTTATGGCTAACAATAAGTCAGTCAAGTGTAAAACATTGAGAGCTTATTGGATTAACATACATACATATAGAAATAGAGATATACATACATATATGTACATATATTCGTATAATTTTTATCACACATATCGATGGTGATTGCTAAGTCTTTTAGTTGCATGCTTCTAAGCAATATTTCATCAAGACTCACATACTCACCTCTCACCTCAACATGGCTGTTTGATTTTATACATATATTCTTCATCGATTAGTTTGCTTTACATTTAGTAGCGCATTGTCTGTTGTTGGCCTAAATTTTTTTGCTCAGTTATGTCATACTAAAGCGTGGAAAATCGGTATAAGAATAAAATTTAGATAAATCACCATGGGTGAGAAATTGCTTAATAAATGTGGAGAATATAAAAAAAAGATATGAAAAAAATAAAAAAAATAAAAATATATATACAGCAGCATAAAATCTTTAATTATCTACGCTTTGTCTCAGTGTTCTGTGATATAATTTTTAAATTATTCACCAGCAGCAGAAATGCCCAGCCACACTGCGGTCCTACCATTTTTCACCTCACACCGTTTTGCTACTTTTTTTTTCTATTTTTTATTTGCTTACCATTCATAATAACAGCAGCATATATTATAACGGCACTTAATGACTAGGTGTTTATTTAGCAAAATGCTTACTACTCAATTTCTTTTATGCCGCTCATTCTTATGAACTTGAAAGCTGTGGCAGACTGTTAATAGCGAGCAAAGTGAATTTTTTTATTTTTTTTTTTTTGCAGCGAAGTTGACTAAAATCTGCGTTTAAATTGGAGTCATAGAACAGCATGAAAGGTTGGGTTTTTTCAAAATCTGATTTTTTTTAAATAATTTCACTTTAGCTGTTATACCAAGACTTTTCTGTTAGGTAATTTTAAGTTAGGTCATTATTCCAAATTCAAATTAGATATTATTTTTGGTGGCCCAGCATTAATTTTAATTTTTTATCAAAATTATTTAATTATCTTACAATTAACCCATTATCTACCCTCAACAAAGCATCATTCTCCCACTTCTTTGTGTTTATATTTATTTTTGTCTGCACTCTTTGATCATTTTTTATTATAAAATTTTTCGACTGCACGCACTCGCACTCAAAGCCACGCAAGTGGATAATGATAGCAAGCTATTCACGTACAATGTAGGTACTGCTTGTTAAGATAGAAGCACAAACATAATATATAAATATGTACATACCCTGCCAACCATGATCGGATAAAAATCTGGATAATCATTGAGTCGCGCTTACCAAAAAAGAGGATAAATAAGTGGGTAATTTTGTTCAGAGAGGTTCACTTTTTACCCTTGTTGAAAAGATTTTTGCGTTTAAGTGTGAAGCATACTTTTAGGCACTTGTCGTTTTCCATACAAATTCTAAAAATATGCGTTGGTGTTAGTAAAAATTTGTGAATTTTTGGAATCAGAGTTTCACCATGGTTAGCCATGGTTGGTAGGGTATATCAGAGTCCATAAGTAAGTGTGTGTATTTTAGACTGGAACCCTGCCAACCATGATCGGATAAAAATCTGGATAATCATTGAGTCGCGCTTACTAAATAAGAGGATAAAAAAGTGGGTAATTTTGTGCAGAGAGGTTCACTTTTTACCCATGTTGAAAAGATTTTTGCGTGTAAGTGTGAAGCATACTTTTAGGCACTTGTCGTTTTCCATACAAATTCTAAAAATATGCGTTGGTGTTAGTAAAAATTTGTGAATTTTTGGAATCAGAGTTTCACCATGGTTAGCCATGGTTGGTAGGGAACATTCAATCGCAGCTACGCCCAAAGATATGCAACAAATTACAAACTCACCTTAGATGCTATATATTTCTCCCATGCGATATATTTTTGAATACCAATTTACACAAGCCAAAAGAAATAAAATTAAAAAAAAGAAAATAAAATAAAATAAAATAAAATAAAATAAAATAAAATAATATAAAATAAAATAAAATAAAATAAAATAAAATAAAATAAATAACAGGTATCTAATTTTGAGCTTAAGGCCTTTTTGTAAATAAAACACTTAGTTTTTGTGTTACTATTTATTTTTCGATATTTCGACCTTAATCTAAGGTCATCATCAGGAGTTTTAAGCAGTGCTTTAAAAAAACTAAGTGTTTTATTTACAAAAAAGGCCTTAAGCTCAAAATTAGATACCTGTTATATATTTATTACCGGCCAAAAATTAACTAAAATAAAATAAAATAAAATAAAAAAAGAAAATAAAATATAATATAATAAAATAAAATAAATTAAAATAAATAAAATATCACAAAGTAAAATAAAATAAAATAAAAGAAAATAAAAGAAAATAAAATAAAATAAAATAAAATAAAATAAAATAATATATAATAAAATAAAATAAAATAAAGTAAAATAAAATAAAATCAAATTAAATTAATTTAAATGAAATAAAATAATATAAAATAAAATAAAATAAAACGAAATAAAATAAAATAAAATGAAAAAAAATTAAATTAAATTAATTTAAATTAAATAAAATGAAATAAATTAAAGTAAAATACAATTGAAACAAAATAAATGAAAATTAAATTGAAATACTGTGATGGATTTCCAACTACTCGGATTGCTCTAGTTTGCATTTTCCCCTCCTTTTTTTTAATAAAACACGTTTTTGTAGGAATATTAAAACAACAAAATACCAAAATATTTATTTCAAATCAATCATAAAGACAATCCACAAAATTTGCTTTCACCAAAAGACCTTCAAGTGCAGAAATCTTAACAAATAACATACAAATTAATAGTTTTAAATATAAATTAAAAAAAAGTTACAATTAAATATTTTTTGTCGATTGAGCTTATGTACATATTTAGCAAAATAATTAAAACAATTCTAACAATGACTGAGTCAAATGTCTTTTAGTGGAATACAAAAGCGCGCTTCAAGCACTTTAAGTAACAAATTGCTATTCACACTCTATAGCACAATGGTTGGCAACGCGGCCATAAATTCGCTTGCAATAAATCAATAAAAAATGGACGATGGTGGAAATAAAAAAACGAACAATAAAAACAAATAAAAAAAGATATATAAAAAAATAACAATTGCCCAGGCATTTTTGGGCGAATGTAAATAAATAAAATTAATGTGAAACGAGCAATGAATGATGCGAATGTGGGTTCTTGGTGGATGGGGGGAATGGGGGTGTTGCAATAAAAATGCCGAAATACGAAAACGCAAATATAAACGAAAGTACGATAATTAATTGCGTAAGAATTTATGTCTGTTGGCCACTTGTGCCAGCTTGCCAATATCCAAACCATTGTCTACGCGCGTCTAGAGCTGTCTGTCGGCTAGTGGTGCTTGAAGTACTTAAAATGCGTATGTGAACACGCCTTTATTGTGGCCAAAAGAAACGGAAAAAATTATTGTTTTCCAAGTTCCGTCGTGGTCGTATTAAGCAGCATACGCGCTTATTTGGCGGCTCTCAGTTGCGGTATTCTCTTTTGCTATAGCTTCGTCAACGCTTGCCTGCTTATCTGCAACTTCAATTTGTTTTTCCATATCCGCCACCCTTGAACGTTCACCTTTCATTGCCTCATCCGCTTCGCGATGGTCTACTGGTAGTCTATCGAGTGCATCGAGTATATATTTCATTGTGCCTCCAGCACGTGGTAACATACCATCGTACCAGCTGTTGTGATGTTGGTGCATATTGTTATTGTTGTTATTGCTACTGTCATCATCATCACCAGCATCATCGATGAAGTCCGCATCCGTGCCGCCACCATTCAATGTACGTGCACCACCCAAATAGTCGGTGTAATCGTAATCGGATACCAAAGGATTCACTTTCGAATAATAAATTGCAGCAAAGGTAGAGTAAATGATCAGCAATGCGGTGCCAGTCTGTGAGAAGAGAAAAGAGAAAGCAAGTTGAAGTTGAAGTTTTTTAAAATTTCATATTAATAGCGGCATGTTTTCAATATCCTTCCTACAAACGCATGGCGTGCGTGGGCATTTTTATTTTAAGAAACGAAATCGATTGGCTTTTAATTCTCATAAAGTGAATGGCTTAAGTTGCCGTATTCATTGGCTGGTGGTACACAGTTAATTCGCACGAGGCAATATGTGTACAATGAATCAACGGAAGTTCGTAATACAAAAGATGCAAGGAGACTCTTCACAAAAGCAAGTTACGCAGATGGCTTCCTTGATTGTTTGCCTGGCGGGTGGAGTCACACTGACTTCAAACAGCGCTCATTTCAAATTCCGCCCCTCAAATGTTGAGTTTCTTAAATACTTCAACATCTTACTAATCGAATTCAATTTAAAAAAAAAAAAGTTTTCAAAATTTTTGTTTGTCTGTCTGCATGTTTGTTCGCGCATCACTCAAAAACTACGAAATAGAATTTGATGCAACTACCACGGTTATTTTACTAGACAACTAACTTAAAGTTTAAGTTGCCATCTATTTATATAACTCTAGCGGTTTCAGAGTTATCGACCAAAATGTGAACGGATGGCAGAAGTCAAGGCCTACTTCAGCTTAAACCAAAATGTCTGCAAAATAATTTAAACCGAATGAATTGTGCCATCATTTTTGAGCCAACTCAAGCCAAAAAACAACAGTTTTTAGAATTTTTGTTTGTCTGTCTGCATGTTTGTTCGCGCATCACTCAAAAACTGCTTCATATAATTGAATGCAATGTTAACGCTTATGTTACTAGACAACTAACTTAAAGTTTAAGCTGCCGTTTATTTCGATAGCTTGAGCGGTGTCAGAGTTATCGAGCAAAATATGCAACAGGGTGCACCAATATGCGCTAGAACAATATGGGTATCAAACGAAAGCACTCACTCAACTCGTTTCTGGGTTATAATGATTAAAATTACACTCCAAAAAGGGTAGCCAGGTTCTTTAGTGAGAAACTCAATTAAAATATTTAAGCACTGCTTTCAGTTTGACTTACACATATTAACTATTTAATTTATTCAACCAAAAGGCAGTCACTGTTGATTTTTTGAGACTTGTTGTGTTTGCTAGATTTCCAAGCATTAGTGAAAAAAATCTACACTGACTCAATTGCAAGTGACATTTCAATTATAAATTGGCTTAAAAGTATAAATATCCGACCACAAACTTACACACACATACATATGTACATATACATAAATAAATACAGAAGCACATGCATGATTTCAATTTTAACTTGGAGTGCTATGTACACATTTACATAAATAGATTTAAGCGAAAATAAATATGTCAAACAGTCATTCGACCGCAAAATTTTAATTTTTAAAACGCCTTAATGTATGCTACGTGTTTCCATTTATTATTATCTACATTTTTTTCATTATATCTTTTTCCAGTCCCAGCTTTTCCCAATCGTACAAAAAGCACTCAGCTGCATGAAATTACGCAAGGCAGCCAATTAAGTGACCTTACCTGTACAACTAACGGCGTGGATCAAAAAAAGTAAGGAGGGCTGATTGGGGTTGAAAGGGGGGCATTATATACCCAGTTGTGAGATGTTGAAGTACGCTTTGTGGAGGAATTTTTGGTTTTGTAGTGAGTGATTGAGCTTGCGGAGGTATCTTAAAAGGGGTAGAAGATGTGATGCCACGTCCCTTTTACTAAACCTAGAATAAGAAAGTGGGCGTGGCTCTCAACAAATTAAGACCGTTTTGAACACTTTTTGTCATATATTTGCAATCAAGTACCATAAAAAGTCAATAAAAATTCCCAACCAACTTGAAAATGATCCCGAAAAATATCCAAAATACTCCCGAAAATTTTCAAAAACAAAACCAAATTATTCCGACAACAATCTGAAAAACGATTTCGAAAAGTGTCCAAAAACTCCCAAAAATGGTTCGGAAAAGTTCCAAAAAAAAGCTCAGTGAAGCTCGTGAAAATTCCCGAAATGATTAAACTCAAGAAGACCATCCCGAAATAATCGAAAAAACCATCCCGAAACTATGATCGCGAAAAATTTCCAAAATATTCCCGAAAATCCGAAAGACAATATCAAATGATCCCGACAACAAACGCAAAAACCCAGAAAATTTCCAACAATAGTCCCGAAATAGTCTCAAAATGATCCCAATCAAGTAATTAATCCCAAAAATTGCCCAAAACATTTTTAGAAAAGCTCTTAAAAAGTCCCCAAAACATTACCAAAATGGTAAACTCAAAAAAAAAATCTCGAAAAAGTCGCGAAAACTTAACCCGAATAATTTCCAAAATATCGCTAAAAAATCCCAAAAAGAATAATAAATTATTCCAAAAAACTACGAAAAAAAGTGCCAAAAAACTGCCAAAAAAGTCCCAAAAAATGCCAAAAAGTCCCGAATATGGTTCGGAAAAAATCCCAAAAATTTCAAAACAATCCTCCCGAAACAAGTCCTACAGTGATCCCGATCAAGTAATCAATTCGGAGTTTATTACGAAAATTACACAAAAATAGTCTCGAAAAACCACGAAAAAAAATAATCTCAAAATCAACCTGGAAAAGTCAACAAAATTATCCCGAAAACCACCCCGGAATTATCCTTCACCATTTCTTTATACGAATATGGGCAGTACCACGCTAATTAGAAAATTTGTTTCTTATATCGTAATTGCCAACCAAACCTAGATTAGATTCAGTTGGGCAGCTCAAAGGGTTCACTTCATTTTAACACTGCATGGATTTCGACCCGTTCAATATCTTGCCTATAAAGTGCAACTAGCTATAATCAACCACAACTCGAGTGAAATATGACAAGACAGCTGAGTATCGGTAATTATAAACGCAAGAGAATCAAAAAATAAAAGAAGCATGATAAATTTCCAACTGTGTACACGCATACATATGCAAATACACACATACATATGCAAATATAAAACGCAGATAAAAGAAAATCAACTCAATGCAATACATAAAATGTTGCAGTAAAACCTTCAGAGTAATGCTGCTGCAGCTGGGAATACCACGAAAGATAATAATTAAAAAAAAAAAACAAGTGAATCGAAAGAAGAAGAAGACAAAAACAAAAACAACCACAAGTGAAAAAGAACGCCCAAAGCGCGCCGCTGCATCCGCAACCCACGCAAATTAAGCGCGCCACTTTTATGAGTCAAGTCCAGCTCCATCAAACGAGACACTGAAACATACGAGTTCTTGTGATATGGTGCTACAAAAACAATTTACGCTACAACAAAAATATGTATTTCCCCCCCTCATCCATCTTCCCCACAAAATGTCATTGAAAAATGCCTTCACAAAAAATAAAACTGATTCCATTGAAAACGCCTAAACGTGTTTTTCACTTAACCATTAAAATGTAAAATTGCACACATGTAGAGACACACACACACACACATACATACATATCAACACTCACACAGCTTTAACTATTTTCATGTATTTACTTTTATGCCAGTAACGCGCATTTCATCGTTGCCATCACTTTTGTATTGAGTGCTTTTAGGCGCCCACATGGAAAATCGCGTTAAATGAATAGTGATTAACTTACGTGGGGGGGAGGGTGCGCAAAAATGCCAAAAAAATACACACACACACACATACTTTCATATATATGCATACAAAATGTATCTCTCTATATAGTACTGATGCACGTTTTTGTTCAATATGCATGTAAAATGACATTCACAATACACTCAGCATGAACACCGCATGCTTTCCATATTCCCAACGCACAAACACACAGCCATACACACCCACACACACAGCCATGTTGCACTGGTGCAATTTAACGCGGTTGTGCCCCACAAAATATGCAACGAAATGGAAAATGCGCGCATTGCACCAACCGCGCCATGCATTTTGTAGGCAGCAGGAGCCATCTATTTATTTTTTTTTGTTTGTACTAAAAGTATAGAATTTTCATACAAAAAAAAATGGCACAAAAAAATTAAAGGAGCAGGATGTTTTAGTAAGCTATAAATAGTTGCTTGTGGCAGTAATTAAGGACGTTTTGAAGAACACAAATAAATTATAAAAAAAAAAAAATTTTATTTTTAATTTTAGTACGTCAGCGCCATGAACAAAATATGTATTTTTTTTACTTTTTTCTTTTTAACTGTAACATGAACAAAGAATGCATTTTAAAAATTTCTACATTTATTTATTCATTTTTTTTAATTTTTTTTAATTTTTTTTTTTTATATTGTAACATTAACAAAAAATGCATTTTAAAATTTGTTTGCTATTTTTATTAATTTTTTTTTTTTTTGTAATTTTTTTTTTTTCTAAATTTTTTTTTAATTGCACATGAACAATGAATAAATTTTAAACATTTTCTTCTGCTTCTATTTCTATTTATTTATTTATTTATTATTATTATTATTTTTTAAGCGTTTTATTATCAAGTTTGAACTTGTCCCTGGCAAGATAGCACCAAAGTTTTTTCTGCTAACTTATTTTGTCGGTGTTTTAAATTCAAAATTGTTAAAACAGCAAAAAAAAATTTTTTCTTTCTTTAATAAATTTTTCTTTTTAATTTCCTTTTTATTTAATTATACATACATACTTTGCTGCTTCTTAGTCATAATTGCATTCCATTTTCTCTAATATTCTGAGCCACTTCGTGTGACATTCTCAGCCATACTTACACTCACATATTTCCATGAACATATATGTACACACACATTCATGGACACATCACCCCTACTACCCAGCTCCTCTTTTGCTCAGTAAAATTTCCATGCTTTCTTCTCTGCTCATGCACTCAATTTCTATTTTTTCTTTTTCTATGTGATATTGAAAAACTTTTTCCCCTAATGCAGTCTTCAGGCATGAATGCCAATTTTGTTCATTCATTTAGCTTTTCTTGGTTTTTTTTTCTTGTATTCGCACTTAGTTATTGTGCGAAATAAAATGAAATGCAATGAAATGAAAAAAATGCTTTTCTGCAGCAAACATACTTTGCCACTTTTCATAGTCATTCACTATTTCACTTGTTGCCTTTAAATATTTGCACGTGTGGTAAATAGCAGGGTGGCAAACCATTTTCATCTTACTATAAAAAAAAAAAATTCTGATTGATACAGTGAGTAACACTTTTTTCTTCACAGGAATAGTACAACTGTTTGAAGGCTACCCATAACAGTTTTAGTGGCTCTGGTTTAGAAATTCAAAGAATTCTGTGTTCTCAGGAACTCCATAAATATTTGAAGGCTACACAGAAGAGCTTTAGAATCCGTGGATTTAGATATTGAGAAACTTTTTTTTCTTCTCGGGAACTCAACAATTTGAATGCTACCCAGAACACTTTTAGAAAGCCTGGTATTAGTTATTTTAAGAATTTTTTTTTTTCTCAAGAACCCTTTAACTCTTTGAATGTCAATGAGAACAGTTTTAGTGGCTCTGGTTTTAGAATTTTAAAACATTTTGTGTTCTCAGGACCTTTATAACTATTTGAAGGCTACCCAGCACAGTTTTAGAATGCCTGTCTTTAGACAACAAAATTCCTTATTCTCAGGCACACTACAACGATTTAAATGACAGAAATAACAGTTTTAGAGTGCCCGGTTTTACAAATTAATGAAATAATTTTTGTCTTCTCAGGTACTCCTCCTAACTACTTGAATGCCACCAAAACAGGCTTAATGTCCCTGAATTTTGACATTTTTGGAGAATTTCTAGAACTCTTTGCATATCACCCAGCACAGTTTCAGTGTCCCTGGACTTTTACATTAAAAAAAATTTTAGAATTCCAAACGGTTTGCAGCACTGCTACATATGTATTTCTGTAGCGTTATGTGGTGCTATGTTTGTCTTGTGCGCGCATGTTTTCTTTATAATATTTTCACTTAACAAATTAAAAGCTTTCACTTTTCATAGAAATTTATTTGTTCGTTTCACAGTGGCTGTTCTTTTCAAAATGTTGTTTATGCTAATTAATAATGGTGGTTTACCATTTATTTAAATAAGTTTTTCAACTGTTAAGTGAGATGAGTGAGTAATGAAGTTATTGCCAGAATTGTGCAGGATTTTTTTTTTTTTTTTTTGGGATACAAATTTTAATAAATAAAAATTGTATGAGGTCGATTGAAGATGAAAATTAGTAAAAACTATTTATTTTTTTAGTGCCATCAAGTCATAAGAAGAAAAGTAAATTTTTAGTATTTTTCTGGAAAGATTTTTGAAGCTACCTAATGATGCGAGGAACACAATTTCGACTTAACTCAACTTTGGTTTTATGAGCTTATAAGAACTGGACCAAGTCCTCACTGAGTTAGCAAATAGTGGAGAATAACTTGTAATTCCTTGTCGAATACTAACACTCAGGAACATAAATATATATATATATATATGTATACTAAACAGTAATAATAATAATTTTCTTGCTTCTTGCTCGACATCAGAATGTCATTTCAAAAATTTTTCAGCATCATTCAAACCTTATTACACATGGGAACAGCTGTTGTACAACATCCATAAGACGGGCTGGGCAAGTGTGAATAAAAGGTCATCACAACATTTCAGCTGAGAAATCATTCATTAGTGTGACATTAATAGTAACCGCAGAACAACAAAAATATACTCACACGCATACATATATGCACATACATGGATATGGATATTAGAGCTTTGGGTACGAACTGCGCGCATTAAACTCAGCTGTGACCCAATTTTTTATGATTTGTGCAAAAATAATTTATCTTACTTAAATGTGACAGCTTAAATGAGGAATTTATAGTTCGTTTTTTTTTTGGAGAGCGCTTACCCACCTGACCTCTCAGGCTACATTTTGACCTTTCTAATGTAGGCAATAGTAAAATTTCCTTTGGATTTTTAATTTTCGGCAAAGAATGAGTTAATCTTTTTAACAAGGCAATGTTGCTAACAACAAAATTTCATTCTAGCTGATATTGCTTGTTGGTAGGGCTGTGATAAAAAATCGATTTTTGCTTTAATCGATTTTTGAATTAATTTTCGATATTTTTTTAATCGATTTAACTAATAGTTGTGATTTTTGAAAATCGATTAAAATAATTGGATACACTTTTTAAGTCGATATTTGAAAAAGTGACATTCGTGCAACCGACAAAAAATATTTATGAACTTAAAACGAAAACTTACACTGAAGATGGCGGATCGCCGAAACCGGTTTGTAAACAAACAAAAATTGACAAGGGATGACGGAAAATCGTTTCAATATAAATCTAACTTAAAAGTTATTTTTTACTGAAATAAAATATTGCCAAAGTTCGTTCCAGCTGCACTTTTAGCTAGAATTTCTAGACTAAAATCGATTTTTGCTTCAATCGATTTTTGATTTAATTTTCGACATTTTTTCAATCAATGGGAAGCGTCGATTTTTAAAAAATCGATTATAATAACCACGATTTTTAAATCGATTCTTGAAAAGTGACATTCATGTAACTGTCGGAAAAATTTAAAAATTGTATAAAAATATTTTTTTGGAAAAAAATATTTAAGAGAGCTCAAAAATTTGAATTATTAAAACCTGAATTATTAAATTCTGAAATTCGTTCATTTAATAATTTTTTTATTCTTATTATTTTAATTTTAATTTTGAATTTTTTGTTTTCAAAATAATATCTTCAAAATTATTTTTACTTGTACAACAAATAGGAATTTTTCATATCAAAAACCGATTTACGACTAAATTTCGATTATTTGCTTTATATATCGATATTCAATAAACCGATTTACCTCCAAACAAAAAAATCGATTTTTGAGTAATCGATTTTTTCAGATTTTTTGAGAAAAAAAATTGATTTTAAACAACTGATTTATTTAAATGTGACTCAATGACATATGAGAAAGATCCCTTTGGTTATCTTTTTGCACTTATTATTTTAAAATTAAAAAATTTTTTTTTTGTTTTTTTTTCAAAATTATTTATTCACAAATATTTTTACTTATACATCGAATAAGAATGTCAAAAACCGATTTACGACTAAAGGTCGATTATTTTCTTTATATACCGATTTTCAATAAACCGATTTAACTGTAAACAAAAAAAATCGATTATTTAGAAATCGATTTTTCCCACTCACACATCTCTACCTTTTACCAGAGATATTTTGGGTATCAAGAGGAAAAGAAACAAATTTTTGTGTGAACTTGCTGTCTCAACTGATTTTAAAATAGGCCATTATTCGAGCGATCCAAATATTTTAATTCAAAAACTTTAGTTTTACTTTGGTTGTTATGACATATCAAAATAATTATTTTTTAAACATGCATTTTTTCTTCAAAAAGAATTCCATTCCGGCTGTTATTGCGTATTCTATTTTTGCTTTAAATCCTCATTGAAATCCTGAAGCACTATCCTGTCAATAACTCAATTACGTGCTAAATCAACTTTGGCTACTATTCCTGTTTGCTAAATTATCATTTTGCACTCATACATATACCAACAAAAACATAAACAAAACTCGTAAGTATACATTTGCTGTGCCACCGACATAAATTTCCAACTTACCCACTCGCATGTCAGCGTGCGACAGTTGGTTTGCACCTGGAAAAATATGTCACACGTTGCTACTGACACATGCAACAGAAATTATTACGTGACAAATGAATGACAAGCAAAAGTGACAAGTAGCTTATGCTTGGTTTCGTGTTGCTGTTGTTGTTCTTATTTTTGTCATCTCTTTTTTTTCCTTTTTTATAACCTTAGTTGGCACATGTTGTTTGCTGTTATGTGAGTGAGTGAGTGGAAGTATATAATGTCTCACTCATTTCTTATTTATCATTCATGGCGTTATTAGTCATTGAACTATAACCTTTTTAATATTTGATGATAATATGAACACGTTAAGTTAAAGTTATTTTTCAAGCTAGGAATTGGAAGTTTAATAAACGAAAATTGGTGAGCCAAAGTCAAAAGCTGCCGTTACCGTTCTACAACCTAAATGCCGCTTAAAATTTTTTACAAGGTTGCCACCTATTCGATATTTTATTTTTTTGTTAATATTTTATAAGCTATGCCAATGTGTGTAACAAACAAAAAATATTTTATACCATATATCCACAGAAATATTAATATGTTCCCAGAGTCTGGCGTTGCCACCTAATAATAATTTTGTTTTTGTATTTGTAAATTATCTCTAAGACGCCTTATCATACTACTATGAAACCTTGTAGTAGTTTACCTGAGAAAAGTGACCTACATCACTTAAGATTTGAAAAAAATATTTCTAAGTAAATGAACCACATAAGGTTGCCACCTAATCCTTTTATTATTTCAAAATTTTAGAGTTTCCAGCAATCTAAAAAAATTTTTCAATAAAATTATTTGTGCCCATCTGGGTATAAAACGATAAATATTTTATACCATATTTCAACAGAAATATTCCTATGTTTTCAGTCTCAAGCGTTGCCACTTGATATTTTTTTTTTTTTTTTTTGTATTTGCAAATTATTTCGAAGACGACTTACCATACTTCTATGAAACCTTGTAGTAGTTTACCTGAGAAAAGTGACCTACGTCACTTAAGATTTAAAAAAAATATTTCTAAGTAAATGAACCCCATAAGGTTGCCACCTAATCCTTTTATTATTTAAAAATTTTAGAGTTTCCAGCTATCTCAAAAAATGGTTTCAATAAAATTATTTGTGCCCATGTGGGTATAAAACGATAAATATTTTATACCATATTTCAACAGAAATATTCCTATGTTTTCAGTCTCAAGCGTTGCCACTTGATATTTTTTTTTTTTTTTTTTTTGTTTTGCAAATTATCTCGTAGACGACTTGTCACACTTCTATGAAACCTTGTAGTAGTTTACCTGAGAAAAGTGACCTACATCACTTAAGATTTAAAAAAAAAATGTTTCTAAGTAAGTTAGACCCATAAGGTTGCCACCTAATCCTTTTATTATTTAAAAGTTTCAGAGTTGCCACCTATCTAAAAAAATTATTTATGCCCATGTTTGTATCAAACGAAAGGTATTTTATGTTGTATTTCAACCTATGTTTTCAGTACCAAGCGTTGCCACCTAATAAAATTTTTTTTTTTGTATTTGCAAGTTATTTCGAAGACGACTTAACCCACTTCTATATAACTTTCTAATACTTTGCCTGCTAAAAGTGTTCTACATCACTTTAGATTTAAAAAAAAATATTTCTAAGTAATTTGAACCCCCAAGGTTGCCACCTAATCCTTTTATTCATAAAAACCTTGATCCAAGCGCCTTCATTTTATATATATGTATGAACTTTTGAATGTAAGTTAAATGCTGCTCTCGAAGCCTTCCTATGAAAGTATTGCCATTTATGACATATTTACAGAGTTGCCACCCTTCTAAAAACACTTTTAAAATAAAGTTATATATGCCAATAGGGATATCAAACGAAATGTAGTTTAAGTCCTACTACAGCACAAATATTTATAGTGGTGGTGTTGCCACTTAATCCTATTATTAGTTTCGGTATATACACTCTTTTCCCTTAAACCAGTGCACCTATTTTAATGAACTCTTGAGTTTCTATATTTCAAAACAGCATTCATAACATACATACCTAACAAAAAAAGCTCCACCCATCCTCTCCCACACAACAAACAACAATTACTAAATACGCACTCACCTGAAAAACTGCCCAAAATTTGTAGGAACCCTCAGTGATCACAAAATCATAGTAGCCCTTCAATGGATCGCCTTTGATGTAACGGCCTTCACCCACATCTGTCGCTTGCACCGCACCAGCTGTGTCCGACATTTGACGTTTGGCACGCTCAACCTGCGCATTTTGACGCGCCAACGCAATGCTCTTTGTTGCCACATTTTCCCCACTGCCGACCCGCTCATTCTCAAACTCATCCACTTCACTGAGCATTTCTGACTCTGATTTGGAAGCGTTTTTCTCTGTGGTTGTTGTTGTTGTTGTTTTGGGTTGCTTAGTTGCTTTGTTGTTGGGCCTCACACGTTTTGTTGCCGCAGTTGTGGACTCAATAACATCGCCACCACCACCACCCCCAACATCAACGCCCACATGACTTGCCACACCTCTGTTATCAGCATTTGTACGGTTATTCCTTTGTGTGTATTTATCGTTCGTTGTTTGAAATTTGAGCGGTTTTTTCGAATTGATGCGCGTTTGTTGTGTGATTTGCTGTTGACGACGTTTTGTTGCTGCCTCCTTTTGTTGTTGTTGCTGTTGTTGTTGTTTTTGTTGATGTGTGCCAAGCATATTCCAAGCGGCCGCAAACGCCTGATATATATCCCACATGGTTTTGAGGCTTTTCAATGTTGAGAGTAATGGATTCTCAGTGGTGGCAACGCTGGTGACTGGGCGGCTCGTTGTGGCGACCCCTTGCAGTGCTGGTTGCGCTTGTTGTTGTTGTTGTATTGTGGTTTTTTGTGCTCCGTTTTGTGGTGGTTGTTGGAATTGTTGTCGCTGTTGTTGCTCTTTTAAATATTGTTGTTTTTGTAATGCTGTTGGCGCACCAGGATATTCGTAATCATCATCTGGGCTATCGGCGGTGTCGTAAGCAACGTAAGGATCGCTGTAAATAAAAAATGAGGCATTAAAGATTGCGTGCTTTAAAGTTGAAAGGAAAAGGAAAAGCATGGATACGGATATCAACTGGAATGGAAGGCCACTCTTCCAATCAGTCCAAGTTTGAAGGATAGCAGCTATCCTTTTGGTTTCTGATCATGCATCAAACCGTCTTCTAAAAGCTGCTTGGGTGCCCTGGAACCTAGCCGTTCTATCTAGCTATCTACCTCGCTCAACTATGACGCATGTCAAACATTTTTACCCTCACACATTTTACAACTACATACTTAACTTACGATGCTCGCTGTCAAAGTTCAAATCAAGTGCGGTTAATGCATGCGTTTCCCTGTCAAACTCAGCGTAAAATTATCATTTAACTAAAATGCAACGCATCGTTTCGTCAATGAAGACGTTAAGGTTACAGTTGCGGTTGTCGTTATAATTTCGTTTACGGTTACGGTAATTTTATGGTTACGGTTACATTATGGTTTCAGTTTTATTATAGTAACGGTTAGATTATCGTTATTTTTATATTATGGTTACGGTTATGTTATGGTTGCGGTTGTACTGTGACGACGATTATATTATGTATACTTTTGTATTAGGGTGACGGTTATACCATGGTTATGGTTGTGGTATGTTTACGATTATACTATGGTTATGGTAACGGTTATAGTATGGCTATGGTTACGGTTATATTATGCTTTTGGTTACGGTTAAGGTTACGTGTATAATTACGGTTACGGTTATGTTGTGGTTACTGTCACGGTTGATTTTTTGTGCACGGTTATGTATGTTTTTATGTATGTATACGGTTCAGGTCATAAGTGAGGTTAAGATTCCTAGTAAGGTTATGGCCACTATTACGGTTAAGTTTATAAATACGATTACGGTTCCTATTATGATGACAATTGCTCTTACGGTTACATTTATGAATACGACAACTATTATAATTAGGGTTACGATTACTCTTACGATTAGTTTTATAAATACGATTACGGTTATTACTACGGTTATGATTATTGTTAAGGTTTTATAAATACGATTACGGTTATAAATACGGTTTTGATTACTTTTACGGCTAGTTTAAATAGTCTAAATACGATTACAGTTATTACGACAGTTACGGTTATTACTTTGGTTGCGTTTACTGCTACGGTTACAGTTATTATTACGGTTACGGTTATTACTAAGGTTACGGTGACGGTTACGGTTATGGTTAAATTTACAGTTTATTAATATAGCTACGTTTCCTATTATGGCTATGGCTACTGTTACGCTTCCGCTGAAGGAGTTCCAACACGCATTCAGGCTTCTGCATCTAATACACACAACTTCCACTGCTACGCACACGTTGTTGCAACTTAATAATGCTGGATGCTGCCCCCATACTCGCATAGTTTCCAACAAAAATTAGTTACTGCGAAAAATTCCAACAACATTAAAAAGCAGCAGCACTGGTAGTATGAAGCGACTATGTGAGTGTGCGTGTGTGTGTGCAGTGAAGTGTATAACAACGCTGGTGGCGTTGTGGTTGTGCGTTCGCCCTTGTAAGTGGGTGCAAGGTGAGTGTGTGTGTTTGCTGCGTTTGTGTATTAGTGGCAAAGCAGTAAAACGGCAATGGTTGTGGCAACATTGATTTAGTTGTCGATTTTTGCAAATGCAGCAACTAACTAACAGCTGCAGCTAAAACAAGTTAGAAAGTCTGGGATGTAGTTAGATCAGGCAGCACTTCAATTATACCCAGTAGGGAATTTATGTTTTGTGAAATTTTGTGTACGGTCATTTTACGGGTACGGTTATATTATGGCTATGGTTGTGGTTAAGGCTACGTTTATAAATACGGTTACGGTTATGTTATGGCTATAGTTGCGGTTAGGGCTATGTTTATAAATACGGTTACGGTTATTTTATGGTTACTATTACGGTTAAGCCTACTTGTATAAATACGGTTATGGTTACTTTATGGTTACTGTTTCGGTTACTCTCCCTCCCCGTCTAGTTCAACTTTATTTCTCCCTTACCATTTCTGTCTTCCTCATCCTCTCTCTTCACCTCTACCTCTGAAAGTTCTTCAACTCCTTTCCCAATAAACATTAAAACTTTCTGTTTCCACCACCATATTTTACTACTGGGTATAGCTGCATGTGATGCGTGTGTTTTTTGTGGGTATGCGTGCAGCATTGATTGGCGAAGGCGTTGCGCGTGACTGATGCTCGTTTGTCACAAGTTTTATGTTCAGTATGGATGGATCTTAGTTCGGCAGCTATTTAATGCATGCTTGCATCTTCGCTCTCAGACACATTACAATCACCCTCACCTACACTTCAATTCTGCTTCTTCTTCTTCTGCGGTTAATGATTGTTACCAAATGTTAGTGTAAATATTTGCTTTGTTGTTTGCTTGCCGTGCTACATGGAACAACAACACAACCAAAAGCAACCAAGCAAAAGGAGCAACCATTTTACCATCAGCGACAAGCAGCGACATCATTAGCTAACATCAAGCGGAAATATCACAATTTGTTGTTGCACACATACATAAGCATTGCGATGATATAGAATTTATACCATGAAATTGCATGTAGTTGCGAGTGTGTGTGTGTGTTTTTCGCGAACATTTTTCATTAAATTTCTATGTTGCATGGCGTTTTTGCTCATTTGAGGTTAGATTTTATTTGTGGTTGCATTTCTTGTTGTTGTTTTTGTTAATACGCATCAAAATAAATTTATTGCTCTTCAACTTCAACAAGTTAGAATTTAGTGCGAAAATTTCATAATTTGGTACGAGGGGACGTATCAGCGACTTAAACAAATTCCTCAGTAGAGCAGATGAGTTTTTTAATTTTTGGTGATGGTGATTTTTAATTTTTTTTTTTTTTAATTTTTAATGATTCTCTAAAATTTAAGAATTTTAGTTTAATTTTTTTGGATCATTTAAACTTACTTTTTTATTTTTGTTAAAATTAGGTACATCGATTTGTGTTTTAAATTCAGATTTCAATCCTAATTTTTTTTTTTTTTTTTAAATAATATCGATTTAATTTTTAAGGATTTTTAACTAAATTTAGATTGCAGTATTATTGTTATTTATTTTTTTTTTTGTGAGCATTTAAATATTTTTTTTTTAGGTGTGAAAATTATTTTGACTAAAATTTCAAGGATTCTTGATAAAGTTCAGATTTCAGTATTATATTTGTTTGTTTTTTTTTTTTGTGATAATTATATCAATTTAAGATTCTTTCAGATTTCAGTATTATTATTTTTTTTTTTTTGAACTATTTAAGTAATTATTTGTTTTTTTTTTAATTATGTATGTAGGTTTAAGTTTTAATGATACTTCAGATTTCAGTTAATTTTTTTTTTCTTTTTTTTTTGAAATTTAACTATTACCTTTTTTTATGAAAATTATATTGAATTAATTTTTAAGAATGCTTTAGAAATTCAGATACCAGTATTATTTTTTTTTGGATTATTTAATTTTTTTTTTTTTTTTATGTATATCGATATAATTTTTAAGGATTGATAACATGTTCTCTACACTAAAACACTCTAAAATCCAGATAGTTAGCTGGTTGAATTGAATAACAGCCGGGAAAGCTACAATTTTGTAGATTTTTTTTGGCTGTCTGTCGTTTTATTTGTTCGCACATCACGCAAAAACTGTTGCATAGAATTAAATATTTTATTCACTCAGATGTGACTCAAGGCTTAACTTGAAACATAGATACATATGTATATTTTCTGCTGATTTTATTTGAAGGCCTTCCAAAATTTATCACAAAGCCTAGATGCTAGCTAGATGAAGAAGATTTTTCAATTTTTTTTATGTTCTATTTATATACTTAAATATACCTTTGAGCTACACTTAAACAGCTGAGATGATTTGGGACTAACTGCCAGTTTCATGAAAACGATGTTTGTGAAAAAGAATTTTTATTTGTTAGATTTACTTCAAGTTCCTTGTTAAAATAATCATTTTTCATTTAAACTGCTTTCATGAAACCGTCTCTTCTGACGTTGTGAGTTATCTTAAAAGCAGAAATTTTACCTTTTTAGTACTTTCTTATAAATTTATCATTGCTGCTTTTTAAGATCTTAATGCTCATTATGTCACTCAAGCAATTACAATTAAATAAGAGAGCGACCAACTAATGAGCCAACCAACATGTCGTATGAGTCATTAAAATGCTTGCCTAGCTGCTTCATATTATTTTCACATAAAAAAAAAATATTTTTTGCGTTTGTGTTTGTGTTTGTGTTTCCATCAAGTGAATAGTATCAGCTTATCTTTATGTATATGTATATATGTAAACTCATACGAGCAACCCCCCGAGTAATTTTATTGAAATTAAAGAACCGTAAAGCAAACTCGGTTAAAGGCACATATGTAAATAAACAAACAAACAAACATTTATGCAACCTGACAGCGGCACGCACAATCAAGCATAAGTAGATATTAACCCGTTGTGTGTACGTACATGTCAAACTTTAAAAAGTTTAAATTCTTTACAAAAACGAAAACAAAAATCTGTAAAAAGATAATTGCATAAATTGCCAAAAGGCAAGCACAAAAGATTAGAACTTTTGCGTAAAACAAACATACAAATCGTGGTATTATATGACGTGGATATGAGGTATCTGTTCACATTTTATACCCAGTTGCGCTTATCTCACAGCCTTTTTCTGATTTAGTTCGCACTGAGCCATATTTGTACTACCAAAGCATACTACGTCTTAACCAACTTTGCCTCACTGCTTTCTCTTAAAATATAATGGTACTGATAATGTTAGAAATCAGCGCTTAGCCACGCCCACTTTTACTTAAACAAAATTTTCGAAAAAAGGAAAGAACCATTTTAGTTCTTTAACTTCTGCTAATATACAAATAAAATTCAATTAGCAGATTAAACCTTTGGTCATCAGCACAAGCTTTTTAAAATTGTGTAACAATTTAGTATGCAGGGCGTGGCACTGCCCTAATAAAAACCACAAAATTATTAACTTTTTGAAAACCATAAGCCAAAACAACTTAAATTTATCATGTACGAAAATTTCTAAAAAAAAGTTAAAAATATGTATATGTATATAGGCTACTAGCAAAAATAGGTAAAATCGCTCAACGACCACGCCCACTTTTTTACAAAAGTTCTTATTAGAGGCAATTGTGTGCAAAATATTTGTATAGCTTCGTGCTACATAACAATATTTCACAACAGCACTAATGCTGTAAAGCACAGTTAGAAATATGCAATATTTTTAAAAAAGGGCGTGGTAACGCCCACTTTGATTTCATCCTTTCAGTTTTACTTTACTTTCAGTAGCATAACAACAAGAAACGATTTTTGTTCAAAGTTTGCTACTTTGATTTTGTTTTGCGAATAATCGATATCGGTTTTAGTGCCACGCCCACTTTTTTACAGTAAAAATGTGTTCGTTTGGCGATAACTCTGCAGCTAATTAAGCAAGATAAGTGATATTTTTTTTTAGTTTTTATTAAACTATAAGCTTACATAAATTCGAGAATTCAATTGAGAAAATTTTTGTTTAAAAAAGGCGTGGCACCGCCTACTTTTTACTTTAAGGATTTGGTTCCTTTTAAAAAATTTTTGTTTCATATTAATCTATTAAGAATGTTGTGAGCTCTTCATCAATGAGCTACATAAGTTATTTATATTTTTTAGTAGAAGAAAAATATATTAGTGATGATTATAATATGAATAGTATTAAAAGCTTTTCATAAAATATTTAGACGTCATAGAAAACTGGCAGCTTCAATAAAGTTGAAAGTGAAGTATACTTAGGAGCGTATACTTGCACTTCCTTACTTGTTCTCTTTTCTTTTTAATACCGCCAAATATAAAAGCCACACATTAAACGAGCTTCTACTTCTTCTCATTTATTACAAATATGGTTAATTATCCGCGAGATGAACTCGAAAAGCACACACTCGCATGCAAAACAGACAGACAAGCGAACACATCGAGCGAAAAAAAGAAAGCAGAGAAGAAGGTTAATGAGCACGCAGTCAGCTCGAAATTTTATAATATGAGTAAACAAAGGAGAACGGAATTAAGATTTTAAAAAAAAAAAAAAAACTCAATTAAGTGCTTATATGAAGAGCGCCCACGATGCATGTGTGGGTTTTTTTTACAATATTAAGAATATTTTAAAGATAAACAGTAATACTTTAAGGCTTAAAAAATATAAATATAATTGGGATATTACTTATATGGAAGACAGTCAGCATAAAATATTGTGAATAAGGCACACAAGTTTAGCTGATGTCAAGAAAATCGGTGTCCTGAAGCCCAATTCTAGAAACTGCCTCCACTAAAACTCCTTCACCATTAAGGTATCTAAAAATATCGAGAGCGCCTAAAAGTATGCAACCAACTCACAACACGCTACTTCCCTACCGGCTCTAGCTAACCAACTCTGCCGAGTTTGAAAAGGAAGACTGCAACTCAAACACAATTTTTTTTTTTTGTTGAAAAGCAGCACGGAGAATTTTTCTGAAATTTGTATTTAAAAAAACACCAAGCGCCTAAAAGTATGCAAGCTATCGGAGCTAAGACTTACAATTAAAGCATAGCTAGAAAGTGAGTCTATCGAAACAATATTACAAATTTTTTGGTATCCGCGACTTACTGTTTATAGAGTATTTTAACTTTTTTTAACTGCTTGGCAGGGTTGCTTCCCATTATGACTAAATGTTTTTTGTGTGTTTTAACTAAACATTGCATAATTTTAGGCACAATTAAGAAATGAAAGCAATAAAAATGTATATAAAAAGACATAGAATTTTTTGGCATGTAAAAGAGATTAACGATTTAAATCGCCGCAATCAAATGGCAACTACATGAATTCAATTTAATTTTTATTTTTATTTTTTTCACTCACTCAATATCGTTGCATACCTTAGATATGAGTTATGTAACATTATTATAAACCTTTATCTTTACTCAAGATATTGACTGAATAGAATTTTTCAGACAACAAAAAGATGCAACAACAATACAAGAAAAGTATGCAGCTGTGCCTACACTTAGAAGCTCGATAACACTAAAGACTCCTTGTCATGGTAATCGATATTTTTCAATTCAACTGAATATGCAATTTTTTGCTTTGAACTCGTAGTGACCCTGCAGGAAAAAGTAGGTTAATCTTAAACTTTTGAGAATTTCTAGCTACATATAATAAAATTCCCAAAATTTTTGTTATAAAAGTAGTTTTCAATGCAGATATTTAAAAAAAAATGGCATAGGTGGTATCATTAATGAGTCAAAATACGCCAAAACAGTCGTTTTTAGAATTTTTGTCTGTTTGTCTGTATGTTTGTGCGCGCATCATTCAAAAACGGCGGAATAAAATTAAATGACTTTTTCTGCATTGCATTACTATAAATCTAGCTTAAATTTCTAGATATGCCTCATTTCGTTAGCTCGATCGGTTTTGGAGTTATCGAGCAACCAGTCTCACCCAAAATGTGTTAGTACAATATGGGTGTCAAACGAAAGCTGCTAATGAGTGCTGAAATAATAGATGTGATTAAGGTGCATATCTCAACTGGTTTCGGAGATATAATGTTTGGAACTCAGTTTATGAGAAGTGCTGAGAGGCAGCGAAGAGTGGTCGAGTTTTCTATTATATATATGAAACGCACTGAGTTCAAAATGCAGTTGCTTGATCTTAGCGTTAGCTGGACAAAGTTTAAATCGAAACGGCAACGCTGTAAAAATTTTTATTAATTTTTTTTTTTTTAAATTTAACCACAACATTTTTAAAAAATAACTATAACACTTGATTTTACCTACCTTTCCCAGCTTATCACACAGTTCAAGCATAATAAGCACCTTCTATGACGTACCGACAATCAATGTTGCCACCTAATGCAGTCTTTGTTGTTTTGCCTTTTGAATAGAGCAGCCAATTATTTCGATTGCAGCTGTAAGCAACAAGAGTGCCGTAAGTGCAACACATGTAAGGACTTACACACACACACACACACACAGAGCAAATAACTGAGATCATTATGGTATGCAAATTCGCTTGTTAAAATAAAAAAAAATTTTAATTGTATAGAATGAAAGTATGAATGAAAGCATAAATTTGCAACGTCTGGCAGTAGTTTTCTTTGTTCAATGATGTAGGGCTGGCTATGTGTTGCCTAGTCTTTGTTGTTGTGCGAGAGGGGTATGTAAAGCTATTATGTGAATGCAAACAAATACAACTAAACATATTGAAATCAGGGTTTCAGAAGAAAAGTTGGCTATAAAATTAAAATAAATAACCTAAAAAAATATATTTTCATTCATTTTCTGAAAATTCCATACTTCGAGTTGTGGTATGAGATTTACAATGAAATTCTTTGCCACAGTATTTATATTTTTGATTGTTTATTATATGTATATGTATATTTATTTTATTTATTATTATATATTATCATATATACATATGTATATTTTTTAATTTTTTTTTATTTATTAATTTATTTTTTATTCAGTTATTTTTTTTTTTTTGTTTATTTATTTTTTTTTTTATTTATTGTTGAAATATATGATTGATGGTAACCCTTATGTAACAATGCAAATGTCATGTAAAGTAAATTATAAAAGAGATGTCAAAGCTCTCTTGTCAGTTCTTGAAATTAACTCATATGTAACAGTCATCGTTTATAATACATACGTTCATTAAAAACTACACATAGCATTTCACAATTGGTTTCTTTTTATTCCGACTTTGGATAACCACTAAAAACTCCAACAGGTTATGGGCCCAGGATTGCATAAAATAGAATAATTGTGAAAATGACGTCTATGTACCAAATTGAGAAATTAGACGAGAAGAACTTTGACTCGTGGTGCGTACAAATGCGCAGCGTGTTGGTGCATGCAGAGTTGTGGAAGGTGGCATCAGGTGAATGCAGAAAAAATGACAGCAACGATGAGGAAGCAGCAAAATGGATGGCCCGTGACGAGAAGGCTCTTGCAATGATAACGCTAAGTGTGAAACCTTCACAACTAAATTATTTGCGGCATGCGAAGACATCAGCAGATGCGTGGAAGAAGCTAAAAGAGGTACACCAGCCCAGCGGCCCAGTAAGAAAAGTTTCACTTTACAAAAAGTTACTTGGTCTCAGAATGTCAAGCAGCGAAAGCGTGGCAGATTATTTGAACGTTTTTTCGACTACGATGGACAAGTTGGCAGAAGTAGGCATAGAATTGAATGCGGAATTGGTTGCCATTATTCTGCTGTCCAGTCTTCCCAAAGAGTTTGAGAATTTTGTGATTGCGGTAGAAACGAGAGACACTTTGCCAAGCGTTGAGGTTTTAAAGACGAAAATCTTAGAAGAAGGCGAGCGTCGTAGCGGAATGATGGACGTGCAGGAAAACGCGCAGCAAGCGTTTGCAGCGAAGTCAGCGCAGAGCAGCAACAGAAGCAAAAAAGGTAATGTGAATAATGTACACAAACTTACTTGCTATCGATGTGGGCAAAAAGGGCATATCAAAGCAAATTGTAATGCGAAACAGAATGATTCAGCGAATTCGACGAAAAAAGATCAAAAGCAATATTCATTTACTATGTTGGGTGCTACTCAGTGCGACATGTTTGACCGCACGCAATGGTGTTTGGATAGTGGCGCAACAGCGCATATGTGCAGCGACCGCGCTTTGTTCAAAAATTTCGTGCAGCATAGAGAGTGGATCGCATTGGCAGGCAACAACAAGATTCGTGCAGAAGGCAAAGGCGACGTAGTAATAAGATCAAATATGTGCGAGGTAACATTAAGGGATGTTTTGTACGTGCCAGACATGCGTGCAAATTTCATATCAGTCGGTCGTGCAGTTGAGATGGGCTGCGCAGTTACATTTGGCAGTAAATTTGCGATGATCAAAAAGAACAATGTAGAAGTTTTGCGTGTACAAAGAATGGGCAATTTATTTGTTTTGAAAAATGAAAGCAACCAATGTTTCAATGCAACACAAGGCAATGGTGATGCGTCTCTGTGGCATGATAGATTCGGGCATCTTAGTTATGTTAGTTTAACAGAAATGTCAAAGAAACTTCTGGTAAATGGTTTAGAAAATGTTAATTTTTCTGCAAATCCAACATGTTTGACCTGTATGAAATGCAAAATACATACAAAGCCGTTTCCGAGTACTACTGAAAGTAGGGCAACAGAGTTGTTGGAACTGATACATACAGATGTATGTGGCCCGTTTGATAAAACATCATTAGGTGGTTCTAAATATTTCTTAACATTTATTGACGACATGTCGAGGCGTATATTTGTTTATTTTCTGAAATCAAAAGATGAAGTTTTCAGTAAATTTGTATCGTTTTGTACGATGGTAGAGCGACAGACCGGCAAGAAAATTAAAGCTGTTCGGAGCGACAATGGTCGTGAATTCGTTAACAAATCTTTTGATGATTATTTTGCAAAGCATGGTATAGTGCGGCAGCTGACTGTGCCGTATACTCCCCAGCAGAACGGCGTAGCTGAGCGAGCGAACCGTACGTTGGTGGAAATGTCAAGAAGTTTGTTAGTTCATTCTGGTATGGGTGCGTCACTGTGGGCAGAGGCAGTTGCGACTGCGGCGTATTTAAGAAATAGAGCACCAACAAAGGCATTGAATAACTTAACCCCTTATGAAGCATGGTTTGGCAAAAAGCCATCAGTAAAACATTTGAAAGTTTTTGGCTGTTTAGCAGTAGCATTAGACAAAACCAGACATAACAAATTTGAAGCAAAAGGTAAAAAGTACCAGATGGTCGGTTACTCAATAGTATCAAAGGCATATAGGCTTTATGACCCTGATACACGACAGGTGGTGGAAAAGCGTGATGTATTATTTGATGAATCAAAAAAGCTAAAAAGTGATGAAGATTTTGTATCTTTTGGTCTCGATAATGAGGCGGTTAGCAACAACATTTGCGATAATGTTGAGCAAAGCATTGACGATAATGGTAATGATGAGGTCGATAGCGACAATAGCGATCAATGTGAGAAATACGAAAGTGCTGAAGAAAGCATTGAAGAAAATGCTCAGCGTATTGCACCAGGTAGGCCTAAAATCGTTCGCAGTGGCAAAGTAGGTAGACCAAAAAAGATATACAATGTTTTGAATGCAATGAGCACAGTGCAAGTGCAGGTACCTCAAACGTATGAGGAGGCAATATCAAGCGATGAGGCGGATTTGTGGCAGGCGGCAATGAAGAGAGAATACGACTCGTTAACCGCAAACAACACTTGGACGTTGGTTGATTTGCCAAAAGGGCAATCAGTAGTTGGGTGCAAATGGGTATATACGTTGAAGCGAGATCAGCATGGCAATGTTGAAAGGTATAAGGCA
>OX608080.1:102641476-102668976 GCA_951509765.1 Sphenella marginata | reverse complement strand
TTTACATTATTTTTGCAAAATTTTGGAAAGTGGGCGTGGCACCGCCGTACATCGAAAAATTTCACAAAATACGTTAAAAGTTATGGGCATGGCACGCCTTCTTTTCCAAAGTTATATATAGGACATGGTATAACCCTTGAAAAGATCGATTCAGTACTTTTGGCTTATGTAAGCGGTTAAAGTTTTATAAGCAAGGAGCGTGGCCGCGCCCACCAAATTCGCTATTGTTTAGGCTCGGCATAGATTGGTTTTTAAAATGGGCGAAATCGGATGAAAACCACGCCCCCTTTTTCTGAAAACTAACGCTGGGTATTTAATGTTCGGTTCACCCGAACTTAGACTTCCTTACTTGTTATAGTTACATTTGAGTTTTTTCACTAAAAAAATTAAAAAATAATAAAATTTTATTTTAAATTTTTAGGAAAATATAATTGTGGAAAAGCTAAAATTTGGTTTTTATTTTCTAAGTAAAAAATTTAAGAAATAAAAATTGATTTTCATTTTTCAAAAATAAAATTTAAATTTTTTTTCGTTTTGAAAATAAAATCTAAATTTTTTTTGTTTCGAAAATAAAATTTTAATAATTTTTTTTTTAATTAAAGTTTATACTTGATCTCCAAAATTTTTTGGTTTTATAAAGCAACCTTTATTTCGAATCGAAAACAAAATTAATTTTGTTTTCTAAGCTAGAATTTTAATGTTTCTTAAGAAACAATAAAATTTGAAAGTTGACCTCCAAAATATTTTTGTGTTTTATCCACTTAAACTTTTTTTAAGAAATAGAAACAAAAATTTATTTTTTTTCAAAATATTAAACTTGACTTTTACCTTTTTAATCAAACATAATATTTAAATAAGTTTGACGAAAAAAATACAATTTGAAATTAAATTTTTTTTTTTTTACAAAAATTTTATGTTAAAAATTCCCATTTTGAAGTCGAAACTTCTTGTAAATTTCTTTAAATAAAAATTTGAAAGGAAAAAACCAATTTCACTCGCTCCCTGCTTAAAAGACATAAATAAACTGTTGCCCACGTCAGCCATCAGCCGTCATAAGAAGAGCACATCAAAGCTTGTTTGACTTGATGGCAGTGACATGTCGTTGGAATATTTCAAAATATATTTCGAAATGTGAATAGGATTTCCTATTATGTATAACTTCTATTAACGCGGTAGCTGTAACATGGGTAAGGTTCAAACACCTCAAGATGTCTTGGCAGCGCTGTCAGTCAAAAACGTGCCAGCATTATGCGTACGCTGTTATGTTACATCAGTCAAATACGAAATTGTAGTTTTGATTGGATTTGAGCGCAGTTAACTATTTTAGCTGAGCCCAAAAAATTTTCCACGTCGGTATCCACATCAATTTCTACACAATTGGCAGCTTTTCTACGTGCCAAATGCGAATATTTGCGTACTGAAAATGCGTAAAGGGAAAATGGGGTTTTCCTACTTTTTTATTGGTTGGCTGATTTTTTTCATTGATCATAAAAAATGGGTTTGAATTGTTGTGTAGAAAAGTAAAATTAGAAAAACTGTCATAAGATGATGAGAAATTTCATAACGACTACTTCACATAGGGGACCACTGCGTATACGCAACAATTTATTTTTTTAAATGTTTAGTGGCTTAAAATTTTTTTAAATGCTTTCTATTTTTTCGCAAGCACTAAGCGAGTTGTGGATAAAATGAAAAAATTGTGTTTTTTGGAAATTTTAAATTTTTTTTTAAGTGTTCGCTTTTCGCTTAAACTTTTATTCAATGCTTTATATTTTTTTCGCAAGCGCTAAGCGAGTTGTGGATAAAATAAAAAAATTTAATTTTTTTGTAGTTTAAAATTGTTTTTTAATATGTGCGCTTGTCCCTTAAAGAATAACCACCAAAATTATTTAGCGCTTATAATTTTTAGTAGTTTTTTTGCGGTAAGCACTAAGCGAGTTGTGGATAAAATAAAAAAATGTTATTTCTTTGTAGTTTAAAATTGTTTTTTAATATGTGCGCTTATCCCTTGAAGGATAACAACCAAAATTATCTGCGCTTATAATCTGTTTGACTGCTTATTTTGTTATTGCTTTCAATTTAAAATTTGTTTTTTAACTAGCTGCAATAAATAACGAATACAAATTATTCAATATCTCTGTTTTCAACAAATACTCTATGCACCCATACCTTCCAACTACCTTAAGTTATCAATTAAAAGTTAATATACATTTTAAAAGTAAGTATTCATTAACGAAAAATCTCTCTCTCGCGAAAAAAAGTAGCTTTGAAAACTTTGCTGGTCATTAGTGCTAAAACGCTTTGCGAATAAAATTAAAAAGCAGAAACTATTACGCGCCAAGTCAAAGGTGAGTCAAACTAACGCTTCATTTAGTTGCTGATTCGCTGCTTTTCCTTTTATCGCAAAATGTCACGTTTGCACAAGTTTCCTAAAACTTTTCGTTTGTTGGGCGTTTTCTTGAAACAATTTCCTTGTCGTTTTTTTTCGTTTTTGTTTTTGTTCACTTAAGTAATTTCCTCAAATTACTGCATTTAACAGCGTTGACTTTGGCTTTGACTTGAAAGCAACGTAAACGGGCAATAATTTAGCAAATTTACTTCAGCGTCAACCTTGTCTACATAATTTTGATTGTTCAATGGAACTAGTTTGATGTCAATATGTATTTACTTGGGCGGCTGTTTTTAACGTAGAATGTGTCGCCAAGAAAGTATGAAAGTTCAGGGAGATATTTTTCAAATTTGTTAAGCATGAAAAATTCAAAGGTAAAGATAAATTGATACAAACCGATAACTATTCAAATAATCTTGAAGCGTATTAAAATAAGTGATTTCATGATGATAATCGATAAACTAATTTTAATATTTATAAAAATAATTATCGATAAGAATCGATTTATTTATTAGAAAATTCGATAAAAATAAATTATAGAAACAAAGAGGAAAACTAAATTTAAACACTGGCCAAAAACCAAAAAAAAAAAAATTTTTTTTCAAACGAGTGATTTTTTTAGAGAAAACATTGTGAAAATCGATAATTTATTTTAAAGAAAAACATCATTTCAAAATATTTTAGATTTTTGTGAAACGTGATAGTAATCGATAAAGTATTTATAGTATCTGTAAAAAAAAATATATCGATAAACATCGATAAAAATCGATTTATGCCAGGGAAGCGATAGAAATATACACAGTAATGGAAACACACAGGAAAAGAAAATTTTGCCGCTGACGATACCCATGCAGATAAACCAAAAAACCAATAAAAAATATTCCTTTGCAAACAAGTGATTTTTTTTTAGAGAAAACACTATGAAAGTCGATAATCCAACTTGAAAGAAACAAATTATTTAAAAAAATTTTATTTTTTTAAGAAATGTGATGATAATCGATCAACTAATTACAGTACTTATAAAAAAAATTATCGATATTAATCGATGAAAATCGATTTATGTTAGAAAAATCGATAGAAATAAAAACAGTTACAGAAACAGATAAGGCAAAGCCAAAAGAAATTATTTTTTTGCCAATAAGTAATTTTTTAGAGAAAGCTGTAATACATACAATTTAGAAAAATCGATAAGTATAAGAGTATATCGGAACAGTAAGCAACTTTTTTAAAAATCAAAATTGATGGATATCAATCAAATATAAACGTTTAAAAAATTAGCTAAGAGTTACATTAAACAGAAAAATTGAAAATATCGATTAAAGTAAAAAAAATCGATAGTAACCGAAATAACAAAAATCGAAGAATGTACATATAAAAATAGAAGTCAAGCCAGGTCTCCAAAAAGGCAAAAATTAATTGAACAGGTACAAAGGAAAGTTATACAAAAGAGAAACAATCGTAAAAAAACCCGATTACTATCGAAAAAAATCGGAAAAGATCAAATCAATCATTTGGTATCAAAATTTAAATGTTCTTATCGGATTAAATCGATAAAAACCCAAGAATGACCTAAAACGAGTAGTACTAATAAAATTAAACTAAAAAAATAATCGATAAAATTTGGTAATTTTCGTTAGAAAAGTCGACGGAACCGAGAAAAAAAATAAAACAAAAAACCAAGTAAATTATAAACATAAAAAGCTCAAAAAGTTTGGAAAAAATATACATAGTATATAAAAATTAAATGAGGGTAAAAGTCTTAAATATACAAGTCGAAAAGAGAGTCGAAGTTACTTAAAATCGATATACACGAAAATCTGTACCAACTGCAATAATCGATAAATATCGATATTAAACTACCAAATCGAGATACATTTACAAAAATTATAATATTTTGAAGCACTTTATTTATAGTAGCTCAATGCTGATAATAATGATACTATTGATTAGCAAAAAAAAATCGATAACAGATAAAAGACATTAAATAATCCATAGCGAAACAAAATCGATAATTTTTTATTCAGCTTGGCAGTAATTGCAAGAGAACAAGAGTTGTACAATTTCTCTCAATTTCCGTGATTATCAAGAACTGTAACTTGTTCATTTGACTTGCGTTACGTTTAAGTTTTTCAGTCTTGTCACTAACATAGCGCATAGAGACTAAGCCAAAAGCACTGGACTGTTAAAGCTTTTTTTGTTTTTGCATTTTATGCTGCAGCTCGATTTTCTCTTCAATAAATTGGCGCATTATTTGCCAATTCCGCTCTAGTGCTCTGCTGTGTTTGCTGTCGCTGCATGCGACGTGCCTCAATTTCGTTTGCTCGTCAGTTCGTGTGCATCTTTTCGTCAGTGTTTCAAATTGTTTTTCGTTTACCTTGTTTTTTTTTTTTTGTATTTTTTTTTTCTTTAAATATTTTTTGTTTTCTCGTCAACGTGCTTGAGCGTATTTTGACTTCTTTGTGCAGCACTGTGGGGCATTTCGAAAAAAAATTGGATGAAAACGTGGAATATGGATTTTAAAAAATCAGTTATCAAGTAAAAATTTCAAAATCGAGTATTGAAGATTATTTTGAAATATTTTTAAAAAATTTTTTTCTTTTATTTAATTTCAGAATCAAAAATCTTTGGATGTAAATTTCGAATATGCAAAAAAAAATCTAGTTCTGTAAAAAAACCAAAAAAAAATTTAAAAATTGTTTTCAAAAATTTTTAAAAAATCCAGAAAAAAATGTTCAAACCTGTCTTGAGACATTTTTATAAAATCCAGAAAAAAATTTTCAAAACTGTTTTCAAACATTTTTAAAAAATCTAGAAAAAAAATTTCAAAATTGTTTCCAAACATTTTTTAAAAATACAGAAAAAGAATTTTCAAAACTGTTTTCAAACATTTTTAAAAAATACAGAAAAAAATTTTAAAAACGGTTTTCAACATTTTACAAATCTTTAAATATTTTTAAAGAATCCAAAAAAAATCATTCAAGAAGTAGAATTTTGAATTTTAGCTATTTAAAAAAACCCCCTATCCCACTTTACTTTAGACTTTTTTTTTCAAAAATGTACTATTTCAGAATCATTTTGAAGACACCCTATCTTAGAATTTCTTTAAAACGAAGAATCTCAAACTTTGATTTAAAATAACCGAGTTCGAAGTTCGTTCAAATAGCGCGTTTTTGAAATTAATTCAGAAACAAAAGGGTTTTCTAACCAAATATTTCTTAAAAAAATTCCGGGACAGAAAAAATCCTGAGATGGGCTGTTTTGTTTCTGATATTTTCTAATGAGATCTCTACTCAGCCGTCTCATTGTTTTCAAAAACTTTTCGAATATAGAAAACTTCAAGTTTGAATTCGAATTTGAACTCGAATTTACCGTTTCTTTTTAAAATAACGTAAACTTACTGATTTTCGCTTAAAGTTTTAAATTTTTCTATTTATTTCAATATTTTTAAAAAATTATATTTTCAAATTAAAAAAGTTTTCGTTTTTCTTTTTGACATTTTCGAAATTCTACTTTTGGAAATTGAAATTTTTTAAATTTTAACCAACTTTCGATATTTGTTACGTTGCCAAATATATATTCGAGGTTTAAAAAATTTTGTTTGTGTTACTTCTCTAGTCCTGACCCTTGCTTGCATATTATTTTTTCCTCCAAATTTCTTCAAACCACCCCACAGTACCGCTCTGGTCGCGCGCCACGCCATGGCTTGACGTGTTGCAAGTTACAAGGTTGGCAGTTTGCATAGTTTTTGCCTTTTTGACTATCTCGTATTCTAATTTTTTTCTCCGCCTATTTTTCTTCTTCTTTTTTTTAACTACAGTCTCTAATGCTGTTGTTGTAAGTAGGACTTAGTATGTAATTCGTGCTAGCTTAATGCTTCAAAGTATTCACGTGTCGACGACAAAAATCAATTTCAGGTGAGCAAAACTTAAAAGTTTTCTCTTTCATAAAGCCACGGTTGACAAACAAAAGTTCACAGCAAAAGGTATTACAGCATAGAGTAGACAAATTTTTTTAAATTTCGAATACTTGAGGACGAGTTTAATGAAGAATCGGAGATTTTTATTTTTTTTTCTTTAAAATTTTTGTGTGCTTTTCGTTAACTTTTTCAGTGACAATACATTTCTTCCAAAAGCTTTACGATTTGTTTGTTTTCTTTGGATTTTTTTTTTAGTGCTTTGAATGCAGCAGGTCAAAGGTTAGCGAGCGATTTTTAGTGAGAGCTTGTGTTATGAAATATTTTGACTTATGAACGAAACTTAACTTTAGCAAGTTTTATTTCAAAATATTTCTATCTAATGAGGAAGTGGATCAATAATTCTGATTTCGGACTAGAAATCGAAGTTAGAAACGAGACCGAACCCGGAACTAACCCATAACCGAAACTAATTTTTTTTTTTTTAATTTTTCAATTCATACTGATGACTTTTATACTTAAAAAATCAAAGCATTAGAGATGGAAAACTATCGATTACGAAACTATCGGTATCCTCCTGCTAGAATATTAATTTTATTGAGTATCAGCTTCGAACAAGTAGATGCAAATTTTGCAAGTTTAGCTCCGATTAAAGTATTCGCAAACACATTAACCACTATAACGAATACTATCGATAGTAAAAAAAACCATTACAAATATCGATAGTAGAGAATTATCGATATATCGATGGATATTTTTTGATCTAAAATTTTCATTTTTCTAGCCTAAAATTTAAAAATCCAAAGAAATAGCAGAGCTTTAGAGATGAAAAACTGCCGATTGCACTTGCTATGAAAATTTCGATAGTAACAAAATATCGATAAAAGTAAGAACAGATAGTTAGTAAGAAATTATCGATTGAACCATCGATATTTTTTTATTTTAAAATTTTAGTTTTTCTAAAATAAAATTAAAAAAAAGCGCAGCTCATTAGAGATGAAAAACTATCGATTGCAGTAGATATCGATATCCAACTCAAAGAATCATCATTCACTCAAATATTTATGAAAGATGGAGGCAAGTACATACAAGTTTTGCAAATTTATCTTCAAATCGAGCATTTTCAAACATATTTACGTATAAAAGTATCGATAATATAAAATTATCGATAGTAAGAAATATCGATATTTTGTTTGTTTTAAAATTTTCATTCTTTTAGTCTATAATAAAAAAGAAAACAAAAAGCAAGGCATTTCAGATGAAAAACTATCGATTGCAGTAGCTATCGATATCCACCTCAAAGAATCATCATTTACCCAAATATTTATAAAAGCTTAAGGCAAGTATGTACTTGTTTTGCAGATTTAACTTTAAACCGAGCATTTTTCAAACATATTTACTACTCTAACCGATATTATCGATAGTAACAAAACATCGATAAAAGTATCGATGGCAAAATACTATCGATATATCGGTGGCATCGATCAACATTTTTCCATCTTTAAATTTTAATTTTTCCAGCTTTTAACTTTCTTTATAACAAGGCACTTTTGAACCAAATTCTAAAAAATATTTTCAAATAGAATGATCTTGCACTCAGTCGCATCATCTCTAACTAGCTTTCAACACACTTTTCGCAAAAAAATTTTGTGCGTTTGTACTCATTTGCTGTCACTTTCATAGCACTGTCTATCAATATCTATGTGTATATGTGTGTATCTGACATTATTCATTTTACCCCCCATGTCATCATGCGCTATTGAAACCCTAAAACCATTCAATCATTCACGCGCGACACTCACAACGGCAGCAGCTACAGCCATAAAAAGAATTTCTCGCATTCAAACTAAACGCAAATACTTTTCAACTTTTCGTTATTCATTCGTACATTCGTTTGGGTTTGTTGAATGCTTTGCAAATGAAAAATGACGCAGGATGCATTAACAAAGTACAGGAAACAGCAGCATATACATACATACATATGTGTGGGGATGTATGTGTGTGTCATTTTACTCGAGGGTAATAGAGAACGCCGGCACGTGATTGCATATAAACGATTATATTTGCTGAAAGCGACAGGATATGCATTGAAGCATTTGAGCTTTCCGTTGAACATTTTTAAATAGCATTTTGCATGTTGCTAATTTTATGAAATTCATTTTTGTAAATGTGTTGCTAGTTAATGTAGCGCTAGGGGATTCATTAAGCTCACTGTTTATTACTTGGAATTTTCGCCTAAAAATATGCAATTTCTTTGTAATTTGGAATTCGAAATAAATGGTTTTTGGTTATGAAAAAAAGGTACAAATTCGAATATGAAATCAGAATAGGTAGCGAATTCGATTACGAATACGAATTTGATGATCGAATATAAATATGAAAATCAGAATAAGAGAAACAGGGAACGGACTCGAGTCACAACACCAAATGACCAATCCAGCACCCACGTAATTAGTCGTCTTAATAACTCTACTTCAGATAATCAAGAAAATTTTAAAGGATTGTTCATAGCAATAGTTTTTAAAATTTTTCGCCTAAAAATATGCAATTTTTTTGTTATTTAGAACTTGAAATAAATTGTTTTTAGTTATGAAAAAAAGTTACGAAATCGAGTATGGAAATCAAAATAGGTAGCGAATTCGACTAAATCGAATATAAATACGAAAATCAGAATAAGAGGGACAGGGAACGGACTCGAGTCACAACACCAAATGACCAATCCAGCACCCACGTAATTAGTCGTCTTAATAACTCTACTTCAGATATTCAAGAAAAATTGAAAGTAGGGCTAAAGCAATAGTTTTTAGAATTTTCGCCTAAAAATATGAATTGTTTTGTAATTTACAACTTGAAACAAATTGTTTTTGGTTATGATAAAAAAGGTACAAATTCGAATATGAAATCAGAATAGGTAGCGAATTCGACTAAATCGAATATAAATACGAAAATCAGAATAAGCGGGACAGGGAACGGACTCGAGTCACAACACCAAATGACCACTCCAGCACCCACGTAATTAGTCGATTTAATAACTCTACTTCAGATATTCAAGAAAAATTGAAAAGAAGGTTCATAGCACTAATTTTTAGAATTTTTGTCTATTTGTATAAATGTTTGTTCACGCATCACTCT
This sequence comes from Sphenella marginata, assembly GCA_951509765.1. Taxonomy (NCBI): domain Eukaryota; kingdom Metazoa; phylum Arthropoda; class Insecta; order Diptera; family Tephritidae; genus Sphenella; species Sphenella marginata. The sequence goes on along the minus strand of OX608080.1, from coordinate 102,659,542 downwards.
AAAACTGCAGAAAAAATTAAATACACTCGCTAAACTTGCATTACTTGAAGTCTAACTTAAAGTTTAAGATATCCTTTATTTCGCTAACTTGCGCGGTTTCGAAGTTATCGACAAAAATGTGCACCAAGCTAGCCGAAAATGTGTTAGTACAAAATGGGTATCAATCGAAAGCTGCCAGCTTATTTTTTATTTGACTTACTTTGTGTATTTTTTCTTGTGACTTTTTTTAAACTCTCAAATACCTAAACTTCTCATTTTCACAGCCTCCCTTTATCGATTGCTTCACATCTTGGAAACCTTTTGCAAACAAATTTCAATCCACTTATATACTTTTACAAATATATTTACTTGCATTTACATAACTTTCTTGTGTATTTCGTGTGCATTGTTTGTTTATTTTTACGCTCAGTTTAATTTTATGCAAATACTCTGGCAGATTTTCCCAAGTAATATCAAACAACAACAACAATAATAATAACAATAAAGTTTTTAGTTGTCATAACAAAAGCAGAAATAATGATATTATTATTGGCAATATGATATGCATTATCTGCAAGTGAATGTATTATTACACACAAACAAACAAACAATAAACATAACCCAGCTGGCAAAGCAACTAGTCAAAAACTATTCTAGAACTTGTTTGAATCGCAAGAGAACTAGGTAGGCAATTTTTTTAATTTTTTTTTGATATAAGCGCATAGTATTTTTAGCATTATAACCATTATCTGATTCAGATTTTAATTCTTGATGATACATGTAATACATATACTAGTGTCAAACTAGGTTCAGAAAAATTTTGAAAATTTAAAATTACTCATAAACTTAAATTTTAAAAGCTTTTTTCGATTTTTCTAGTCTGAATGAAAATTTTAATTTTTTCTGGTCTACCAGTGACTGGTCTCATACTAGCTCAAAATTGTCCAAGCAATTTTTTTTTTTTTAAATTACTCATAAACGTTAATTTTAAAAGCTTTTTTTCGATTTTTCTAGTCTTGATGAAAATTTTAATTTTCACTGGACCTCTAGTGACTAGTCTCAAACTAGTTCTAAATAGTTAAAAAAAAAAATTTTTTAAATTACTCATAAACTTCTACATTAAAAGCCTTGCCTGGATTTTTGTAGTCTTGATGAAAATTTTAATTTTCACTGGTGCACTAGTATACTAGTCTCAAACTAGTCCAAAATAGTCCAACAAATTTTTGAAAATTTATATATTGAAGCTTTAATATTAAAAGCCTTGCTTGGACTTTTGTAGTCTTGATGAAAATTTTAATTTTCACTGGTGCACTAGTGTACTAGTCTCAAACTAGTCCAACAAATTTTTGAAAATTTAAATATTGAAGCTTTAATATTAAAAGCTTTGCTTGGATTTTTGTAGTCTTGACGAAAATTTAAATTTTCACTGGTGCACTAGTAAACTAGTCTCAAACTAGTGCAAAATAGTCCAACAAATTTTTGAAAATTTTGAAAAATAAAAATAATTTAGAAACTTATGAATTAAAAGCTTTACCTTGACTTTTCTAGTCTTAACAAAAATTTCAATTTTCACTAGTCCACTAGTGAACTAGTCTTAAACTAGTTGAAAATAGTCCAAACAAATTATGAAATTTTAAAATAACTCATAAACTTAAATATTGAGAGGTTTACTTGGACTTTTCCAGTCTTGATAATTTCAACTTTCACTGCCCCACTAGTAAACTAGTCTCAAACTAGTTCAGAAACTTAAATATTAATATCTTTACTTGGATTTCTCTAGTATTAATAAAAATTTAAATTTTCGCTATCCCAAAATAACACCTTTTTGGACTAGTTTGTAAACTAGTTTTTTTTCCCAACAACTTTTTTGTTTCACTACAATCATACCATGTAAATTTTGCTTTGTATGAGTCAAAGTTTTCATTTGTTTACAATTTATTTAAGTATTATTGCAACGCCTCTGCGGTACTCAACGAATTCCCATTGAACTGTCATTATCCCTACCAAAGTAAAATATGTTATGCAGCTGTGTACTTCACACATACATACAAGCGTACATAAATATAATCAAGTTGCCAAGGACTACAACTTTATCCCTTTTTGCCATGCAGATCACAACAAATTCAGCTGACACTGAGTGCAAAATAATGAGCTATGTGCAACAATAACTGCAATTGTTGCAGCTGTCAGTGCGGTTGTGTGGCAGTAACAGATTTTCTTAAACAAAATGCGCTTGAAGAGTAATTTTTGAGTGACAGCAAGGGATGAGAGTGTGAGTACGAGAGTGGTGAGAGTGTGAGGCATTGAGTGTATGTTTGCGCAGTAAATCCTGATTTACACTTGCAGATTATAACCGAAGTGTGTTGACAATATAATTTTGTTGCAACTTTGTATACATATATACCCGGCAGTCAAAGCAACTAGTTTTGAACTACTCCCAAAAAGAGTATCAACACCACGACTAAAGAGCTAGCGAACTGTCTCTTTTCCATATATAATTTTAAAATGTTGTAATTTTTCATATTTTTTTAAGATAACATTAAAAAGATATTTCGAAAATGGATATAGCCACGCCCCTTTTATACTGAATCATAATTTAATTATCATTTTAATGCCATGAATCGAAAAAACATTGAGTTTTTTGTAAATTTTATACAAATTTTTTTTATAACAGTATGAATTCATTGTGAAAATATTTGTGCGCAGAATAGTGCCACGCCCACTTTTTTATTATAATCCCTTACAAATTAAAAATTTGAATTTCTGTAACTGCGCAAGTGGTTACAGTAGCTTTTGCATATGTAATGGACTTTTTGAGAAAAATTGAATTAAATAAATTTTGCAGATGTAGGCGTGGCACTGCCCATTTTTTAGTATAAAAATTATGCTTTCTTGATGTAATTTCAACAAAAACTGACTAGTAATTTCAACAAAAATATTTTAACAAAAATTAGTTAGCTACTTCTCATTGATTTATCGCATATTTGTGCGAAAAATTACGCAAATCGATTGACAAACAAACAAAATTGCTGTGCAAGGGACTAGTACTCACCGCAAAATATTGGATATCTATCTTTTCGGTTATTTCTTTTTTTTAAATAAAACGAGAGTATTCATGACTAGTATTCAGTTTCACTCTAACTTAGAATCAATTACCTTTTCTCGACTATTTTGGCATTCTACTGCTGGGTATCTTTCTCTCTTTCCAAGTTTTTGTTTATATTTAACTGTATGTATGTATGAGTATATTAGCATAAATTTGGCTTTATTATTATGCGTTATTTGTTGCTGTATTGCAATTCCAAATTTCTAAGCCATTTCATAAGAATATCTCAATTATTTCATATTTGCAATTTGAGTTGTATTGGGTTTTTTTGTTGGCGTTTCTTGGCATATATTTATGTAGAAATATTTTGTGAAATTTTCTAATAAACTTTAATTAACAGTTCGTAGTAATGCGCATAACATAGATTATTATTTGAAGGATTATAAATTATTTATAGGATTAATAAATTTTGACAAAAACGTAAAAACAGCCGAAATGAAAAAGATGAAATTAAACATGTAAGAAGAGGAGTGGAGACTGTCTCGGAGCTGTTAAATTTTCATCACCATTAATAATAAAAAATATTTGTAAATGTTATGAGCTCATCCTTGCCGACTAAAAATGCAAACATTTTACCAAAAAATATTTCGGTATATTCGAATTTTAACCCGAAAATCCCGGAAATTCAAAATAAAAAATAAAAAATTTGCATCCCTATGCAGCTAACAAATTTTTTAAAGTTTGTTAATCACGGTTATTTGTTATTAAAAATATTAACAAAAAAAATTTTTATTTTATTTCTTTTGTTTAATTTTTTTTACTTTTATAAATTTTTTTTTCTGTAATGCTTGCTATTGGAAATAACAATTCTTAATCATGGAAAAAACTGAAAAATTAAATATAATAATTTTTTTTTTAATTTTTTTTAATCTTATAAAAATTATTTTTTATTTTTTTTTTAATTGTAGAAAAGTTTTTTGAATTTAAAAAAAAATTATAAAATTTTTTTAATTTTAATCAATATAGAAATATTTAAAATTTATTAATCCTCGTTAATCGTACTTAAACAAATTTTTTAATCAAATTTAAATTTAGATTAATTTGATTAATCCTAGGATTAAATTTGAAAACGAAATAAATCCTCATTCATCGAACCCAAAATTTAATCCTAATCGATTATTTATTCTAAAAATATTTGATTGTCATAATTAATCAATTAAATCAATAGAGCAGTTTAACATAATTGATTTTTAATTTTAATCCAAATTTAACAGGTCTGGACTCAAAAAGGAATGAGAGTCCTACAAAATCTTTTGCTACAAAAAGCAATAACAGCCAAAGTGGAGTTAGCCGAGCATCGAGTTATCCAGATCTTACCTTCCAGTTTGACTTTGGTTGTTATTCCTTATTCTAATTTATACAATAATTATTTTGCAATTTTTATTTTTTTTTCATATGAGATTTTCAATCAATTTCGAATAAATAATACCTACATATGTATATAAGTAATATATACATATACATATGTATTAAATGTGGGTTATATGTAGCTTTACTGCCCTTAAAGCTCTATTTACATATATACATATGCATGTCACCGTTATTGCAATGCAATGCTCAAGGCAACAGGATGCAGCTAGCGCTCTCAATATTGTCATGGCAGGCTACATATGAAAGTATATGCGGATATGTATGAGTTTGTTTGTATGTATGTATTTATATGTCACTCTGTTTAATAAGGTAAAAGCTTGCCTACACTTGGCAAGGTACACTGCAATCAAAACAAATAGTCTTCAACTACCTCATGGCTACGATCAATGCCAAGCCCAACCAAGACAATTACCTTTTTCCAACTAACCAAATGATTTTTTTAGATAAAAATGTGTCATGGAATGACAGAGCTCAGTTGCTACCACCCTAATTACAGTGGTGGGTAAGTAAGAGCAACTCAAGGGAGCACATGGGGTTAATAAACTTCGAAAGGAAAAAAGCCTCTTCTCGCACCAAAAACATTGTTGTATCGCACTTTAAAATCCGACTAAAATTGTAGAAGTTATGAAGAATGTAATTGAGCGACTATTAGGGTTGTCCAAAAAAAAAAATTTAATGCCTTACAAAAACACTACATCACTGTAAGGCGAGACGAATTACAGCAAAAATCAGAATTCTCCACAATTATTGAGTTTGCGTTTGTCAAAAATGTGTGTGCTTTTTTGGACTAGTTCGTATACAGTTTCAAATACTTTAACCGGTCAGTATGATGTCGCACTGCAAGGCATGTGTTTTAAATAAAATTAATTCATTTGTATAAATAGTACACTCCACTTCACTGAACCCAGCCGGAAATTATGTGTTACAAAGCACTATGCCAGGCATGTAGCGGAGCTTCGTTTCCGATACCGAAAGCTCGGAAAGCTCGATTAATTAAAATCTGTCATTAAAATGTTGCTTTCGTTTATTTTATGTTAGCGTTTTAAAAAGCTCATTAAATTTATTTATTTATTGTATTCTAATGTCCTTAAGATACAGCTATTAATCATAAACAATTTTAAGAACTTTTGTTCGTATGTCTGCATGCTTGTACGCGCATCACTCAAAAATTGCTGGTTGTAATTAAATCAAACATTCATTATTATATTACTCTATGTCTAACGTAAAGTTTAAGATCCATTTTATCACCAGAAAACATTTAGAGTTTTTCTCTTTCTGTCGTTATGCATGTTTGTACGCGCATCACTCAAAAACGGCTGCTTCAAATCAATTTATGTTCTAGCAATGTATAAAGCCAGTGGTCTGTTTTGAAATACGCAAACTTTTTTAATATATTTTTTTATTGCGCGATTTACTTTATTTCCCTTTCCTACAGGGTAGCTTGAAGAAAATATGTATTTGTCATGTCATGTCCATGCTTTTTTGGTAACTGCATCAGCTTTCATTTACTATATTTACAACGCATTAATTTCCATATATACATTATGCATATGTATGTGTGCACCTTATTGCAATTTAATTTGTAGTTAATTATACCAAATTACGCATTGACTGAACGTACTTGACCATTCAGAGAAGCGCACACTAATTGATGCCAATTGAAAGGCAATATAAAATTATTATGTGCATTGGTTTACATATATAAATAAACAAATGCAAAAGATTTTATGTGAATTCTAAATTGTAATTGCTTATTTATTGAATAAAGTAAATGAACTTTAATTAGAAATTATTTAGATGTGTAAGTAATTTAAAATTTTACAAAATTTAATTAAAATTCTTTGTTTAATTTTGCATATAATACAAAAAGGCAATTACAACAACATTTCGCTCATTCTGTAATATACTCTGAAATACATTTGAGATATTCGGACACACAGCTTATTTTTATTGCCACCACTCTATGTTGTGAGAACAAAATATTTTCGGGCAACAATCGGGATTCCATTCTTTCTGGCGATTTCTGAGTGATGTGCGTGCAAACACGAAGACAAACAGACACAAAACTGTGAATACTGTTATTTTATGTTGTTTGATTTTTATTTTTTTTATTTTATTTTATTTTATTTTATTTCATTTTATTTCATTTTATTTCATTTTATTTCATTTTATTTTATTTTATTTTATTTTATTTTATTTTTTTTCATTTCGGTTTATTTTATTTTATTTTATTTTATTTTATTTTATTTTATTTTATTTTATTTTATTTTATTTTATTTTATTTTATTTTATTTTATTTTATCTTATTTAATTTAATTTTATTTTATTTAATTTTATTTTATCTCATTTTATTTAATTTTATTTTATTTTAATTTATTTTATTTTATTTTATTTTATTTTATTTTATTTTATTTTATTTTATTTCATTTCGGTTTATTTTATTTTATTTTATTTTATTTTATTTTATTTTATTTTATTTTATTTCTTTTTTATTTTATACTATTTTTATCTTCTTTTTTTTTTATTTCGCACTCCACTCCACCCACCTCAAAAACTATTTAAAATAAAATTTAAAGTTTTGCATTTCACACACACGCACACACTATTATAAGCAGCAGATAATTTTGCAAAGCTGCATGCAACATATATGCAAGTCATAAATTTGTGCCTGCAACAAAGTAACAACAAATGCCCTCGTATAATGCATGCGTACCATTTTATATGTTTACCTTTATAGTAGTGATCTAAAATGATGGAGGATGTGAAAAGCATGAATAGTAAAGTGTAAACCAAAAGCGAAACAACAACAACAACAATGAACCACAAACACCAAAGTAAGGTGGCAATAACAAACAAAAGTCGTTCAACGCAGTTACATAAGTTAAGCAATATGAGACGCATGCAACATTGTGTGGCACATGCAATCGGTGTATTTAAACGGCTGTGGTGTGCAAGGTAGTAGAGTGTAGGTGCATACAAACAACAACAATGCGCTAAATAGTTGTTATTGTGTGTAAGACAAAAATGAGTTTACTCTGTTGCACATACCAAGCGCACTAGCTGCTATCAACGAGCGTGTGACAACAACACGCATATGGCGGTGCGGTGCGGTGCATGCATCTACACATGTCAGTTGGTGTTGGAACATATTGCGTGTGAAAAATGATGGCAATAGAAATAGTCGCTAATTACTTTTTAACGCGCCCACAAATCATAAATAACTTTAATAATGCAATGAAACTTGGGTGGAGGTGCCGGAGTAAATGAACGCCGCTGTAGCCGCAAGCATTGTTTTGGAAAGTTTTTTCTCTCAGGCAGAGATGGGATTCCAATTGTGGGCCTCCAGCGGTCGCCTGACTTTGATTTCTAGAGTTCTGTCTTCTGCGTCCTAAGGATTGTACTATCGATCAGCTGAAACTAAGCTGATGAGGATCATCCCAAGTTGAGAATGGGGTTACATTCTAAATTCTAAAAAACCCCTAGGTCTCTAATTTTTTCATCACACTCCTCATCATCTTGCTTCCATCCCCGTTATCCCATCACTTACCGTTCACCATTCTGCATCTTTCGATTTGCACCCATTTCCCAACCACCATTTGGAGGTGGCGCTGGTGTGGCATAATGCCATTGGCCGTAATATGAGTCATAAGCGGCATTTTGAGCAGCACGTCCTTCAGCAGCATACACATTATCATCCTCAGCTCCACCATTAGTAGCAGCATCCCTATGGCTATATGAATCATCTTCATCATCACTCGCATCATCATCATAGTAACCGGGTGGATGCCTTAAGCTATAAGCATATGGATTTCCATCCGCTTCACCGCTATCTGAGCCACCAACTGGTAACTGCTCGTCATACTCCACAGAAGTTGGTTCATCGTAGTGCTCATGAAAGTTTAGTGGTGGTGCACCAAAGTCATCTTGACGCCTACCGAGTGCTGGTAAGCTTTCAGCGTGCACCACGACTGGTTGTTGTTCCTCATAGTAGCCTGTGTGGAGTGTGTTGCTGCTGTTGTTGCTATTTTGGTTGCCTTGATCGCTTGCTTCATCAGTCACTTCACGTTTTTTTCTATTTTCTGCTTGCTCATTTGTCAAAAGCTTTTCGATATTTCGTCTTACTCGCACAACTTTCGCCTGCAGCTCAACCTCATCTCCGAGCTCAAGAGCTGTAGCACTCGTTTTATCCTCGTTCAGTTGTGTATACACGTAAGCGGTAACTGCAAACACTAGAATTAGCGTAATCAAACAGCAGAGCCATCTAACGGAAAGCTTTAATTGCTCTGCAAGTTTCAATGTATAACGGGACATTTTGTGCTTTTTTATATTTTTTCACAATTTTTGAAAATTACTTTTTCTTTCGTTTATTTAAATTTTATTTCATTTCTTATTTAAAAAAAAATATATTTTTTCCACCAGCAAATAATTCCCAATGCGAAAGCTCACTTCTATCCAACCTAAAGCTTTTCATGAACTGCTCAGTCTTGTTGTCGAAATTTAACTGGCACTCGTGGGCATGAACCTTAGTGCTGCCAGTCTTGCAGCTTTTCTCTTTGCTCCATATTCATCACTTCACAAGAAACTCCTCTCAAAAAGAAATGATAAATATGACTTGGCACGCTTTTTTAAAATTTCTCTTTAGAATAAATAAATAGCCATATCTCTGTCTCTAGAACATTTATCATACTGGCCGTCATGGCAAATCCATTATCAATCGCTATATAGTTAATACAAGTGAAGTTGCGTTCCATTTTAAGGCGCTAATTGGCAAAACTCGTTCATAAACAATAAATTTCACTAGGAGGAACTTGCTCAAAATTATTCGACTGCTCCAGTTTACTGAAAAAGAGGTAAAAAAAATTGGTGATCGCAGATATATGTACTCACATTAGGGTGATTTGTATGTATTTGATATTTTTTTCCTTCTCCTAACGCAAAACAAAGTAATTAGCAAAGCTAAAAGCTCCGCTAGGTGGCGCATAGCAAAGCTATTTAAAAAGCTGTTGACCTGATTCATGAAAGAGTTTTACAATCTGCTTGAACAAACTTTTGACTACACTATTAACATATGCAGTACACGGGACGGGTAGTGAAAATTTTTCAATATCGAAAATTTAAAAAAAAAAAAAAATTTTTTTTAATTTTATCACCTTTTGAAAAAAAATTTTTTATCAACTTTTATTAGAATCCACAAAAATAATATACATATTTTTTTTAGCTAAAACAAAGAAACAAGGAATTAATTTAAAAAGTGGTACACCCTAATGTGCAAAGAAACACTCATGCATACTACGTACTCCGCTATCATTCTAATCATTAGCATGTGCCTACATTCGTGTTTACTTCGTCAGCATTTAACGGTGCTTTCATACATTTCACTTGACGCAACGTCATTAATTAGCATCCACTTAGCACTTAGCGCCTATTTAGAGTTTTTATCAGCTGCAAAATATTCGAAAATTTATTTAATTTTTCCTTACTCTGCAGTCTCGCTCATTGGCTTTCATTTCAATGTGTTTGGCTTATAAGAACATTCTCATGAACAAACACAGATTTTGACCTAAATTCTTTCTTTTGACTGATTTGTAAAATATTTTAATTTGTAATTCATTTTCTCTTTTCGTCAGACTTTCGGAGAGATACACAATCAACAATATTTTAAGAATCGTATTTTAGGGTACAATTCTGCAATTGACCAAGTCGAATTGATAAGTATTTTCATTTAAAAAAAATTTTAGAATGTAAGGTTTATGAGAAATGGTATTTTCAAATTAAAAAATTATATTTAGTTCTTTTAAAGAAAATTTTTGTTTTTCTTTTCAAAATAACAAATCTTAGAAATGTTTTTAAAAAAAAAATCTGCAATGAAATTTTTAAAGTAACAGTCTATCGGTTTCCATTAAAAAAAAATTTTTCTTTTTCGTTATTTTTCGAAGCAATAAATAAACAAAATATGGGTTTCAAGATAACACACAGTTCAAAGACAAGTTTGCAAAAAAATGTTCTCTTGAAAAGATAAAAATTGTCAAAAATTTTTTATAGAAACGTAAAACTTAAGTAATTATGATTTGATAAAAAAGTATTAAGGTGAAAATAATTCCCGAATAAAAGAAAAGGAAAACCTAAATTATTTTTTTCGAGTTAAAATTTGTTTTTCCTTTTTTTTTTTGTTTTTTTTCTTAAATTAAGTGAGTTAATTATAATTGCTTAACTGTGTGAAAATATAGAAAGCCAAAAATAATTTTTAGTTAAACAACTTAAGCTCAAAAAATTGTGACTGTTTTTGTTTCAAAAATAAAACTGAACAAAAAAAAATTTTAAAATAAAAATAATAACCTCAAAAAAGTAAAAAAAAATTTTAAATAAAAGTTAAGGTCTATTCTATGACTACTTTTTAATAAAAAAATTCAACATATTGCTCAAAACTAAACAGGAAAACTCTAATTTTTCTGAGCAAAAAAAAAACCGCAAATTAACTTTGGAATAAAAAATAAAACTGAATTACGGACAGTTTTTGAGCAAAAAATAGTTTTATTTTGATAAAACAAAAGTTATTTTCTAATGAAAAAATACTTAACAAAAATAATTTTTGAATAAAAAAATTAAGCAAAAAAAATTATTTTTGTTAGCAAAAAATCTTTTTTTTAAATAAAAATTTATGTCTATAATTTTTGGAATACCTACATAAAAAATTTTAAAGATTTAGTATATCTTTTATTAAATTTTCTAATAAAAAATACATTTCAAAATAGTTTTGAAATATAAAAATGAAATCAAAGAAATTATTATACATAAATTATTATTATAAAAAATAAAAAAAATATAAATATTTTTTATTAAAAAATAAAAATCGAAATAATTTTTTAATTGATAAAAATGTTTTAAGTATAAATCAGATTTTCAAGTAAAAAATAGTTCTGTTATTTAGTTTCAAAATCAGACACATGATACAAAATTATCAATAAAGCTGAAAATGTAGTGATTTAAATCTGTGATTAAAATTTTATGACCATTTTTGGGCAAAGTAGTATTGCAATATTGATACAAACATACATACGTCATCAATATTAAAAATCTTAATAAAAAATAATAAATAAGAGTTTTTAAGCTGTTAAATAAAAATCTCTTGCCTACACTACCAGTTACAATATTACTTGATCATTTACCATTTATTGTTGTTGTAGCGACCACAACTAACAAACTTGGATGTTTCAAAAAAAAACTTCAAAATGAAAAGCTTCATTTATTGTATTTCACGCCTAATAGCTACACCTAACCAGAATAATACTGGGGAAAACTACTCATAGACATACACAAATACACATAGCATGGCAGCAAATTAAGCCTGAAGGTGCTTTACACACACATACAAGTAAAATGCTTGTAACGGGTTTATATGCTTTTGAAAAGCAACAGGCGCCACCGCACAGCAAAAGGCGTATCCATGAATGGACGAATGATTGAACGAAACGCTTTATTTTAGCCACGTAAAAACATGTTACAAAGGCGCCTTTGTTGTATGTGAGGCGTATGGTACTTATAGATACAAACACACACACAGACACACACAGACACATTCATGCGCATGTATATGTATGTACTTAAGCAGAGGTATGAATCTACAAATTGTTGAAATGGCGCAACAAGCAACACCAATTTAATCGGCTTAAATTGGTGCCGTATGACCCACCGACAACGACACCATAACCAGGCACAATCATACATAAATAAATACGTGTATACAGTGATGGCGAGGTAAATGTTGGCACTAGCAAAAATTCTTTTTTACAAATTATTACTCGGTTCCCCACATAAATGCAGAAAACAAAAATTCAGAAACACATGTTAACAGAATTTTTTTTCAGAAAGTCAAAATTTCGAAGTTCAGAAAGTGAAATTCAGATCCAAAAATTCAGAAAGTAATGAGACAACAGAAAAAATCAGACTTTGCGCAAATTTCTTTACCATTCTAAAGAAAAAAAAATTGGTCACCAAAGGGTTAATGCATAATTACTTGTGTTATAACGCTAAACATACCGGCAAAAAAAATTTATTTTAGAATTTCAAAAAAAAAATTAAAGGCATTTGAGGGGTTAATACATGACCCAACTATGGGTTAATAATGTAAACATGTAATTTTTAAGTGTGCAGTAATAGATCTAACATAAAAAAAAAAATTTTAGAATTTCTAAAATAATGAAATGCTACGCTGAGGTGAATCATTTTATTTCGTTATTAATGAAATAGTTAAAGTCGTCAATGGGTTAATGCATGCATTTAAAACTTCAAATATTTGATATTGAAGTGTAGAGGAATTTATTTTTTCATATAAAAAATTATTTAGAAATTATAAAAAATAATAAAATTTTAGGTTGAGGCATGGCGTTTAAAGGGTTAAAAAGCTTCAAATCAACTACTTAAGCCTATGTAAAACTGTGTTGATGTGAAAAATTTGATTTCAGAGTCAAAAGAATATTATGGTCGTCAATGGGTTAACGTATGGCCGCTCATGGGCAATAATTTTAAATATTTACCAATTAAGTGTAGCACAACCCATTCAAATCTAAACAAAAAAATCATTCACAATATCGTTATAAAAATAGAAATGTAGATAACGAGTGGGTTAATGCATGAACGTAAATGTGTTTCTGAATTTTTGATTCTAAATTTTTTGGTTTCTGAAAAAAGTTTTCTGAATTTTTCCTTCTGACTCTTGGTTTCTGAAAAATTATTGCTGAAAAAATGTTTCGCTAAATTGTATTTCCTAATTTTTTCTGTCTGAATTTATTACTCATACGCCATGTCACACAAATTTTTCTTTTTCAGATTTTCGCTCACTACGCAAGATTTTCAATAATAATTAATCACTATTCAATAGCCATCACTGTTTGGTCATGCATTTTTAGCATTTCAACTCATTTTTACTTCAACTACAACTTGCCTACTAAAAAACACGCTTTTCGTAACTTTTAACACGCCACCAGTGTACCTAAATACATTTACCTGTGTGTTTGTGCACATTGTGGAACGGTTAAATGGGCATTGAGTTTGGCCGATACTCAGCAAATTGTGCCACGTATTTTACGCCACACACTTTGGGCCTTTTGTTTTAGTTGATGGCTCTGCTTTTACTTTTGTGTGCGCCGTCGACGTCGACGTTGCCAACTATTTTTGTGGTTGGTATTTAAGCTCGTTGTTGTTAGAGTGAAAAGAAAGTTTTTGTGTTTTTGTTGTTGTTGTTGTTTTAATTGATGTCGTTTCGTGCAAATATTCGGTATTATGGAATTCAATTAAAAAACGCTTTTTGTTGTTGTACAAAATGTTGTCGTCGTCGTGCCAAAATTATAAAATTCTATACAACATGCATATCTCTGTGTGTATGTGCGTGTGTGTGTGTGTCTCTCTATAGAGAACTTGTGCATTAATGGAAAATGCCTAACCACAAAAGCCTATTGACCACGAATTTGAATTGTCCTCACTCAAAGTGTCGGTGTGTTTTGTTTGTTTGTATGTAAGTGTGTGTGTGTGTGTGTGTGCAGTAGTAGAATGATTTTGCCTTCTAATTAAAATGTGTAAAAGTGTTGTATGTATAAACCCCTCTTTTCACTTCACACTTAACCGTTTGCTATGTATTTTTTTTATGAAACACAAAGTTTGCTATCTCGTTAAAGGTGGTGGAGCACTTAATTTTAAGTTTGTTGTTGTGCGTATGCGGTTACAACGCAAATCACTTTATGCAGCATTTTCCACGTACTTATGTTCAAAGTTTTAAGCTTTGTTGTTGTAAAATATGTAAATTTTATGTCAATGTTAAAGTTGGGTGACTCTTGGTAGGTAGTTCATTTGATATAGAATACGCTCTTATTACAAGCGTGATAACTGCTTGAAATTTATTTTGAAGCATGACATTTATCAAAAAGTTGTTATGTATATCTTTTCCATAATTAAAAAATAATACTTCATTTAAATTTATTTTAATTTAAATTTTTCATTACGCTTCGCGTTCTCAAATTAATATATTAAACACTGTACAATTTTTTGGTACTGGTAGAATGTAAGAAAAAATTTTAAATTTTTTGAATTTCTTCTAAAAAATTGTTTTTATACATTTTTTGAACTTAAATTTTTAAAACTTCCCCAAATTTCTAAAAAAAAAAAATTATTATTAACTTAAATTTCTCAATATATCAAACACTAAATTATTTGGTGCTAGATAATAAATAAAAAAATTAAATTTTTTTTTTAATATTTTTTTTTCTTATCTTAAATTTCTCAACTTCAAATTCTTTGGTGTTGGTGGAGTGTAAAAATAAACAAGTAAAAAAAGTTTTAAACATATTTTAAATTTTGTTCCAAGCAATTTTTTTTTAAATATTTTTAACTTTAATTTTTCAATATATCAAACACTAAATTATTTGGTGCTGGTAGATAGTAAATAAAAAAAATTAACATTTTTAAAATTTTTTTTCGAAAATTTTTTTTCTCTTACCTTAAATTTCTTAATTTTGATCACTCAAAAATTTTTGGGTGTTGGTGGAATGTGAAAATAAACAAGTAAAAAAGTTAAAAAAATTTTTTAGATTTGTTCATAAAATGTTTCTTTTTTATATTTTTAATTTAAATTTCTCAATTTTCATCACTGAAATATTTTTTGGCGCTGGTGGTATGTACATATGTAAATAAAACTTTAACAATTTTGAGTATTTTCCCAAAAAAACTTTTTTATTATTAACTTAAATTTCTCAATATATTAAACACTTAAAGATTGTTTGGTACTGGTAGATCGTAAAAAACATTTTTTAAATTTTTTTACTTTTTTTCCAAACAATTATTATTTTTTAATATTTTTATTTAAATTTCCAAAGTTTGATTACTAAAAACCGTTTCGGTGCTGGTAGAATGTAAAAGCAAAATTACAAGATTTTTTGAATTTTTTCCCCAAAATTTTTTTTTTGTATTTTTGATTTCTCAATTTCGATCACTGAAAAATTAGTTGGAGGTGGTGGAGATAAAAAAAATTTTGTTTTAAATATCCAAATAAAATTTTAAATTTTTAAAGTGTTTATTTGAACATTTTTTTTTACATTGTAAGCATTTTTTTTTTCATTTCACTACCATTAAAACAAATTTTCTGTGGTCAAAATTTAGTTTTTTATATGAAGTTAAAAAAAAACATCATGGAAAAACTAAAAAAACGAATTATTTTGGAAAAACAAAAAACGCCCTTTTGGAAAATTCAATGTACATATGCACATATCAAAAGTAAAGTAAAAGTAACCAATTTGGGTTCAAAATTGAATGAGTAACTTGAATTTTTTTTTATTTAAATTTTATAAAATTAAAAAATTCAAACATTTTTTCAAAGTATTTTTTTATACCCTCTTTAAAATTTCCAAAATTTATTTTCTTAAACAAAAAGGAAAATTTAAAATTTGAATAACTTTTTTTTTTCAAAACTTCTTGTGAAAAGCCTTCATTTAAATCGGAAAGAGTCGAACCAACTTTTCTGTCATCACTGACCGCTGAAATGGACCTTAGACTTCTAGTTAGACATCCAGCAATACATTTTTGCAAATTTTATTCAAATCTAGGAAGCGGGTTTCGAGTGATGCGCGAACAAACAGGCAAACAAACAAACAAAAATTATAAAAACCGTTACTTTTGGCTTCAATTACTCTAATATAAACGCTGCGGAAGCATTTTTTAATAGCTATTGTATATGCGTATCAATCTGTTGCTCTTCAATTAGACATATGTGAGGATAATAATAAATCTCACATGGAGCGCTCTTCAAAGAGTTGTGAGGTAGGTCATCACTAACAAATTTTGTAAATATACAGGAAAAATCCAAAATCGCCTTTCTCATTATCTTTCTCTACATTTTCATTATCATCTGTATAACATAACAATGGACATTGTTTTGCTTTTGCATTAAAACTAACTCAATTGTTGAATTGTTTGATACCTAAAAGTATGCCCCAAAATTTGGTTCCATTCATGGGATTATTTCTTTATCAAAAATTGTGCTGTATTGTCCCCCTTTGTGGTTTTTGTGGTTTACTGGACCACTATTCAGTGTCACTGTCAAAGCTCTGCGCAACTATTGTGTAAAACCACTAAATGTAATTGGTGTTTTGTTTTGTTTGTTTGTTTGTATTGTTTTGCATACTTTGCGGCGTTTTGACAATATACGAAACAAGCTCATCTTACTTTCCGACGATTTCACTCTTTTGACTAGATTATCAGACAATGAAAAACACTTAGCAAACACGCCAAATGCAAATGACTGAAAAAAAGCATAACAATATACTCTAAAGTACGTAGATTAAAGGCACAATAACAACAAGCAAGCAAAAGTCAAAGAAACGCTTAAAAGACATAACAAAAGCTATAAAATTGAAAAAGATGAGCGCGTTAAGAGCAGAAAAAAAACGTTGCATTTGGCTATGCCAACAATATACTAAATCGGCTTTTATTATTTACACAGCCAGATTATGGCGCTTTTAATAATGGCCGCCTTTTGTTATTGTTGTTGTACTTGTTTTAGTAATATAATTGCTGCTCGTTGCTATTGTTGTTCTTGTTGTTACCTTCTCAAGCGGCCTCTTAGCGCTTTTTCTTTGAATTTATTGCTTTTAAATTTCCGTCGCTATTATGCTCTCGTAAGTTTTTAAGATAATCTTAGACTGCTTCCGCTAGAGAATTATTTTAAAATGCAGTCGTTTACAGCTACAACAACTTGTACGGGAGCCTCCATAGAAATGAAAACCCTTTTACAGGAAAACTGAAGTCTTCTCTCAATGGTAGTGCAAACAGTGGCACTTTGGCTTGTTTTAAAATTAAAAAGCTTTTAACGAGTTTTTTAAGGGCGTGGATAAGCTTTTCAGAGTTGAATTGAACTTATTGGATTGTAATCTATTGAAAGCTTTTATTTTAACTTTTCAAAAGCTCGTCCATACCAATACTAAGCTTTTAAAATATTTTTAAATCTTTTCAAAAACTTTATTCAAGGTACCTGAGCTTGTTATAAACGGTCTTGTTTTCCCATAGTGGGGAAGCTTTTTTTGTCAAAGTCTTCTATACATTCAATCACAGTGTTGTATTTCCAACAAACAAGTTTAACACAGAGCTTTCACTCGTATTTTACTTCAACTTTTACAAAACATTGTGCAAATTTGAAATTTAGTAGGCTTATTAAAATGTGTAAAACTAGAAGCTTTTGGTACGAAAGTTTTAACTTGCGCTTTTGACGAAAGCTTTCCCCTTTACTCGATACTCACTATATGAAAGCATTTCGCAGATATTTTCATTTAAAAAATTCGAAAGCTTTATAAATGTGCTTTTATAACAACCAGAAAGCTTAAATGCGATTTTGTAAAATATTTCAATTGACTTCATTCATTCTGCCTATTGAATTCGTCGGAAGCATTGAGAAGCATTGATATGAGCTTATGCTTGAGATCATGGACTTAAAAGCAAAAAGCTCGCTTCAAAAAAAGCTCCCTTCAAAGGCCGATGATTGAGATGGTGAACTTTGAGCTAAATGCTCGCATCTGAAAAACTCAACTAAAAAGTCTGTGGTTGAGATTGTGGACTTAAAAGCTCGCATC
>OX608080.1:102518976-102636476 GCA_951509765.1 Sphenella marginata | reverse complement strand
ATGTACATATGTATGTATGAAATGATTTGTTAAATTCTGCTACATTCGCAATTCCACAAATTGACAATTAAGAAATATGAATTTAAAATTTACTGTGATTTCATTGATTTTCATTATTCGTTTAATTTGTACGTTTCGTTTGCTTGTTAAAACTGTTGAGAACTTGCGCATGACCTACATTGGATTAAGGATAATTGAATATGGAGAATTTAATAAACTAAACGAAGTGAAATTTTAATTGGCATAAATTATTGCAAAGCTATAACGAAACTCAAAAGAGCTGGGAAGAAAGAAAAACGAATTTTCGAATATGGAATTTGCGAATATTTTGTAATAAAAAAAATTTCAAATTTTGTTAAAAATTAAAGTTTTCATTTAAAATTAAAAAAAAGAAATAAAAAAAAAAACAAATTTAAAAAATTACCAAATTTAAAAAAACAAAAATTATAATAAAAAACACTTTTAAAAAAAATATTTCAAATTTTGCAAAAATTATTAATTTAATTTAAAATAAAAAAAAAAATTTAAATTTAAAAACAAAATAAAGTTTAAAAAAAAAAATTTAAAAAAAAAAATTTTTTTTTTTTATTAAACTACTCCACTTCAGTCTGACCGATTTTCCAATATAAAAATTTTCAAATGAGTAAGTTCGAATGATAAGAATTTCTTCTCCTTCCCAAAGCTTGGACTGTCGTAACTACCTTCTCATCAGCTATTTCTATTTTGTATACTTTTTGAATCATCACCAACCGATCGAAGAAACCAACCCATCAAAAGATTTAAACAAATAAATAAAACAGGTCCATTGCCTTTACTATCGATATTATCGATTTATTTACAA
This sequence comes from Sphenella marginata, assembly GCA_951509765.1. Classification (NCBI taxonomy): domain Eukaryota; kingdom Metazoa; phylum Arthropoda; class Insecta; order Diptera; family Tephritidae; genus Sphenella; species Sphenella marginata. Next base: position 102,635,635 of record OX608080.1, on the reverse strand, counting down.
TTGAATTTTGTATGCCATGAGCCACTTTTCTTGCATTCAATTTTCTCCATGAATTTCCATTTTCGACGTGTAGCTACTACCGCAGCCACTTCGCTTAATGTGCTTACGTGTATATTTACGGCAGTGAGGCACAATGTTAATAAAGCGTTAGCAGTAGTACAACTTTTTTTAGTTTAGTACGTGAGAGGGTTTGGTAACTTTGAATAAAAAAATTTCAAAAAAACATAAAAAACTTTAAAAAAAATTTTTATTTATTACTTTAAAAATTTTGAGTGAAGAGTTAAAATTATTTGCTATTCCAAAAAAAAAGTTTAAAAAAGAATTTAAAAAAAGTTCCAAAAAAAGTAAAAAAAAGTATTAATCACATTAAAAAATTTGAGGATGAGTGTTAAGCAGCCATTATGCATACTTAGCATAGACTTGACTTGACTTGGGAACTGCCATTTAGCACTTAGAAAAATAACAAGAGAGCACACTAGCCAGTTTCAAATAAGAGTAAAAGTTTCCCATATCGAATTGTTTTTTAAAAGTAATCGTGTGATTTTTTACATGTAACTCAGTAAAAAGTACCAAAACGCATTTACTTGGCATTAGGTTTCGATTTTCTGAGCTTATCTACAATCAGTATATAGTCAAAATTTTTTTTTTTTAGGTTAGCCTAATTTGAATTCAATTTATTTGACAGTAAGTTTTGCGGCTGCCATATGAATAATATACATCCAAAAATTCGTATCCCTATAGCACAGGTGGAGGATTTTATTCAAAATTTAAACAAAAAAGGTGTGGCATCACACAGCTCTCTCACGGCGCTTACTAAACTTAGAATTTACATAGAAAATCAAAACTCAACAGAATTCTAAGTCAAGTCAAGTAGGGTAATCGGATACATGCAAACTTCATTAAACAGAACGCTAAGTGGCAGTTCCAAGTCAAGTCAAGTCTATGCTAAGTATGCATAATGGCTGCTTTATTCAAAAAAATTTGAATAAAAAAAAAATTTTAATTTTTCTTTCTAAAATATTTCTATATAAACTAGAAGGACCCGGCAGACGTTGTTCTGCCCAAATTTAGGGAAAAAATCGCAAGATAAATAAAAAAGTTTGGAAAATTTCGGTCCCTGGTCCGCTTCCCGGAAAAAAAGAAAGCCCGAATTTTAACAGAAGTAGAGTGGTACCTTTGTACCAAATTTGAAGAAAATCGCACCATAAATAAAAAAGTTTGGAAAATTTCGGTCCCTGGTCCGCTTCCCGGAAAAAAGAAACCCCGAATTTTAACAAAAGTAGAGTGGTACCTTTGTATCAAATTTGAAGAAAATCGCACCATAAATAAAAAAGTTTGGAAAATTTCGGTCCCTGGTCCACTTCCCGGAAAAAAGAAACCCCGAATTTTAACAAAAGTAGAGTGGTACCTTTGTACCAAATTTGAAGAAAATCGCACCATAAATAAAAAAGTTTGGAAAATTTCGGTCCCTGGTCCGCTTCCCGGAAAAAAAGAAAGCCCGAATTTTAACAAAAGTAGAGTGGTACCTTTGTACCAAATTTGAAGGAAATCGCACCATAAACAGAAAAGTTTGGAATATTTCGGTCCCTGGTCCACTTCCCAGAATAATGAAAAATAGATGTTGGTCGATTCTCAGACCTACTCAATATGCTCACGAAATTTCATGAGAATCGGTCAAGCCGTTTCGGAGGAGTATGGTTTCAAAAACTGTGACACGAGAATTTTATATATGTATAAGATAAAAATTCACTGAATTGATTTGTTTCGAGTTCGGTATCGTAAAATAGCGCTCACTTCAAAAAAAAGCTTTGTCCTGAAAACATTACCGAAATAACCTAAAAAAAAAGTTTCCAAAAAATACAGAAAAAGTCACAAAATTACCATGAAAAAGTTCCAAAACGACCCCTAAAGCCATCCGGAATACATCCAAGGAAACCCACCAAAAGCCTCATTTTGTCCAACAATTTTCTTTCACTGGAATCAAATCAACTCTGTACATCTTCCCTGAGCATCACTGTTCTAAATCGCCGTGTGCACGTGTAAGTACACGAAGTCCCTACCAACCATGGCTAACCATGGTGAAACTCTGATTCCAAAAATTCACAAATTTTTACTAACACCAACGCATATTTTGAGAATTTGTATGGAAAACGACAAGTGCCTAAAAGTATGCTCTCACACTTACACGCAAAAATCTTTTCAACACGGGTAAAAAGTGAACCTCTCTGAACAAAATTACCCACTTTTTTATCCTCTTTTTTGGTAAGCGCGACTCAATGATTATCCAGATTTTTATCCGATCATGGTTGGCAGGGGTGGTGTATGCATATGTTCGTGTGTGTGTGTGTGTGCGTCGCCATCAGGTGCTACCTTGCACGTTGCCGGTGATAGCTTTTGCATTCAAATTGCATTTTAAACCAAAATAAGTAAATGCGCTCATCCTTACTAGTGCACTCTCACCTCTTTAATGCATGTACTACTACCTACTTACAGTATAATCCATTCTTCTATCATTTTGTAATAGTGGAAATCAGTAGAGTAAATATTCAATAGTAGCGAAGTGGTGCAAGAAAATCGGATAAATGATTAAAATGCGGTAAGGGCATAGTTGAGTGTACTTATGTGTTATGCTTTCACTGGCTTCTAATAGAATTGGTCAGCACCAACACAGAATTATACAGGATCATATTGGATGAGTGGTGGGAGTTGTGAGGTGGTGCGTTTAGAAATCGTCTGAATAGTACGTTGATAGGATTGTAAAAGCTTTGTTGAGAGAGAGAGTGAGGGAGAGAAGATGTCAGATAATTATAAGGAATAAATTGAATGTGCGATTTGAAGAAAGAGTGTTAGACATAGTGAGAGAGAAAGAGAGAGAGAGAGAGGAGAGAGAGTGAGAGAAAAAGAGAGAGAATAATGCATCATTTCTTCTTGTATTAAATTCATCCGACTCCTGTGTATCAGTAACTTATGTTTCTTAATAAAGCCTAAAAGTATGCTATGGCAAAAGTTATTTGTTCACCATTTTAAATGCTTGCTAATTGACGTCAAAATAATTAACTTCTTCATTTATGCTTAAAATAAGATCGTAGCCTAAATGAGCTGGTTGATTTTATATGAACATCTTGAAATCATTCCTCAGCACATACTTTTAGGCGCAACTTTTCTTTTGGTACACAATATCAATCAACTCAAGCCCTTTAATGTGCGATTTGAAGAAAGAGTGAAAAAAAAGAGGGAGAAATATAGACAAATAGAGTAAGAGTTATGCATGATTCCTTCTTGTATTATATTAATCTGACTTCTGTGTTTAAGTAAAGCCTAAAAGTATGCTATAGCAAACGTTTTTTCATCTTCAATTTAGAAGCTTGCTGATTTAAAATAATCAACTTTTTATTTATGCTTAAAACAAGATCGTGGCCTGAATGAGCTACTTTTTTTGATAAAAACATCTCAAAGTCATTCCTCATAACATACTTTTAGGCATATTTTTCTTTTGGTACACAATATCCATCAACTCTCGCCCTTTAATATGCGATTTGAAGAGAGGGTGATAGAGATAGTAAGAAAAAAAGAGGGAGAAAGAGAGACAAAGATTCGAATTCTGTGTTTAAGTAACCTATTTCTCTTGGTAAAACCTAAAAGTATGCTATAGTAAAAGCTATTTGTTCGTCATTTTAAATTCTTGCTTATTGGAGTCAAAATAATCCACTTTTTATTTATGCTTGAAATAAAATCGTGACCTAAATGTGCTACTTTATTTAATATAAACATCTCAAAGTCATTTCTCATAACATACTTTTAGGCGCATTTTTCTTTTGCTACACAATATCAATCAACTCTTACCCTTATTAACTGCTTTGTCTAAGCTTCTTTAATCAAATTAAGTTAAACTGCATTGCATTTTAAATTTGGTTACCACGCTTCATTTTAGCAAACATAAACACACACACACAAGCAAGAAATTCAACAGTCAATTTTGTACTCAAATTCGATGGACTCTTCATAAAATTTACTCACTCGCTTGAATTGGAATCTATGTAGTCGTGGTAATCGTTTTCATAGCTCATCTGCAATTTGTTGCTTGGAGAGTACTTTCAACAAATTTATGTGAGTAGATGGATATGTATGTAAATTTCGAACCAGCAGTAAAATATGCTCCATATACAGTGGATGTGTGTTACTCGCATCTAGGAGGGCTTGTATGTCCTTTTGTAATATTAGAGAGCGGCGCTTTGATAGTGAGTTGTTGTTGTGATTTTTTTCCTAATTTTTTGTTTATACCCAGTTGAGCAAAGCTCGCATTTGATATCCTTGGTGCTCATCTCGTATTGCTATTTAAAATGGGAGAAATCGCTTGATAGTCACGCCCACTTTTTTATTGCATATTTTGTAAGACATAAAAAATTGAAATTTGTTGCTCATAATATACCCTTAATAAATAAATTTAAAATGGGCTTGGCATCGCCCACTTTTGATTAAATCCATATATATTTGATTTTTAAACATAAAATAAAATCCGTTTGAAGTATTAAAACAATATGCAGCACATAGATTATCCATTACACAAGTTATATGGCTCAAATTTAAGAAATCGGTTATATGACCACGCCCACTTTTATAAAAAATAATTTTAAGGGCATCAAAAACAAATTATACTCCATAATTCTGCAAAAAATAATTTATGACAACGCTATTTTACTGCCAAATAGTTATTATGGTAAGGCAAATAAACTTAAAATTTTTGAAAATGGGTGTGGTACCGCCCACTTATTATTACGAAAACTTTACAAATATTATAAGACATAAATCAAAAATCATTTAAAAAAACTTGCAAAAAATACGCAGAAAAATGTCGCTTGTGAATTGGAGGGTATTGCAGAAAATTTTTTAAAACGGTTTTAAGACCACGCCCACTTTTATATAACACAGTTTTAAAAGTATCCCAGCTGAATATAATTGACCATATTTCCTCGAAAAGTAATTTATATCAGTTCCAATTTACTTCCAAAGAGTTATTGTGAGAAAAAATTAAATTTGTGGAAATGGGCGTGGCACCACCCTTTTTTATTAATGTTATGGAAGCCATAACTCACAGAGCAGGTAACATATCCTAACAAAATTTCCTGAATATATTTATTTCATCTAAAGGAAAACATTTTTTGTTGTGTCCATATTTTTAGTTGTCAAGGAAAAAAAGCTTCAACTATGCCATGAAAGCTCACAGCTGAGTATAAAATATTCTGCGACACCAGCAACTCAGACTCCCTTACTTGTTTTTATTGTAATTGCATGCTTGCCAATCACTACTAGTCGGTGTACATATATACTCGTATGTTTGAATGTTTTTCGTGTATGTTTGATCCGACGCCTGAGCTGAGATTATCCGGGAAGTTCAATTAAAATTCAATCTGCATTGCGCAGACAGACCGGAAGTGCGCTTTGAATGTACAAAAAATTTTTGATAAAAAATTGGCAAAACACATTTGAATGTACCGATGTATATATATGTATATTTAAATAAATATCGAATAAAATATTTGCTTACATGTAACTGCATGTACTTTTTGGTCAGTTGTGCTTGTGTTCTTGATGATTTTTGTTTGATGTTGATGGGCGTGTCAATTTGCCTTTTATTTATATTAAAAATGTAAGAGTTGGCAAACACGCATACATCCATCGGGCATGTTGTTAGTACATCCGGCTACTCAATAAGCGGAGACAAATGAAATGTGAGTCACAACTACACCCAACACATATTTAAACCCTCGTATTAGGGATGCTCGCTATTAACACCTTTTAGAAAATGCCTTTGATGACTACAGAGAAGGTAGAGCAGGTGATTTATTTGTGGAGGGGAAAACACTTTCGAGTACTTTTGTAGTTCTTTGTAATTGTTTATGTAATGGTAATGGTTAATTTCATTGTAATTGTTAATTTAATAGTAGTTGTCCTTGTAATGATAATTGGAAATTTAAGTGTAATTTTTATCGTAATGGTCATTTTCAATGTAATGGTAATTTTTATGGTAAAGGTAATTGTTATTGTAATAATAATTGTTGATGAAATTGCAGTTATGAGTGAAATTGTAATTCTCAATGTAATGGTAATTGTAATTTTTAATCATATTGTAATTGTCAATGCTATTTTAATAATCAATGTTGTTGTAATTGTTATGATAATTGTAATTTTTATTGTAATGGTAATTGTCATTGTAATCATAATTGTTATTGCAGTGGTAATTATTATCTAATGGGGATTGTCAACGGAATTGATATTTCAATCTCTTTTAGTACACTTTATTCGATGCAAATAATCGTAATAATTATGGTAATGGTAATTCTGAATGTAGTTTTAATCTTCCATCATCCATTTCTTTCTACTAAGCTTTCAGTAGAATCAAATAATTTGACATATCATTTTTTATCTCTTTTCCTCTGCTCAATTTTCGAACCACCCTAATATGCTCCTTTTTTTCATACATACATATGTATGTACATAAAATGGTATGTCCAATGCAATTTTTATTCAAAGCCATTTTGCTTGACTAACTGTAACTGCCGGAAATATGATACATAGTAACTTTAGCTTTAAGCGAACAGTTTTGAAACTAAATAAAGAACTCAATCATCACTACCCAGTAGAGAAGGTTCTAGTATTTAAATAAGACTACCAAAAGTTCATAGTTTTGAAAAATAAATTACACCCTGCTTTAGATAAAAAAAATTTTAGTCCAAAATATGATGGTGAACTTGAACTTTTTTTTGATTTTGAAAAATGGGAAATTTTGTAAAATTTAAAATTAAAATTTTTTTTTTTCAAAATTTGTCCTCCCTTGATAGCGTTAAAATTTCCGAAATGTTAAACGAATAAACTTTAAAACGGAAAATTTTGGATTTTCATAACTTTTGAAAAAAAAGAAAACAGTTCTTTCAAAAAAATATTTTGTCCAAAATATGATGGCGAATTTAAATATTTTCAATTTTGAAAAATCGAAAATTTAGTAAATTTTAAAATTTAAAATTTTTTTTGTCAAAATATTTTTTTTTTTATATTTCTAAGTGCCCCTTTGAAAGCGCCAAAGTTTAGGAAATTGTGAACGAATAAACTTTAAAACATGAAAAATTTGGAATTTTCATAATTTTGAAAAAACAAACAGTTGTTTAAAAAAAAATTTTTGTCCAAAATTAGATGCCGAGCTTTAATTTTTTTGATTTTGAAAAATCGAAAATTTTGTAAATTTTAAAATTGTAATTTTTTTTTTTTATGCCTCTGAAAGTCCCCAAAGTATTCGAAGTTTAGAAAAAAGGTGAAATTTTGAATTTGCAAAACTTTAAAAAAAAAACAGTTGTTTGAAAAAAATTTTTGTCCAAAATGATGGCGAACTTAAAATATTTCGATTTCGAAAAATCAGGAAAAAGGTTAAATTTTAATTTGTTCAAATTATGGAAAAAAATTTTTTATTCTTTCTAAAAAAGTTATATTTTTTTTTTCTGAAATATGGCTTTTTTGATAATGAAATTTCACTATAACCTTCAATAGCGGTCAGCCGAAATAAAGTAAAATGACGTGTAATTATAACTCGTTTGACGGTTATAGATTGTTATTGGTATTGGTTAAGTTCGAGTCACTTTTGAACTAATTTTGCACTAGTAATTTGTCTCACTAGTTGCCAAATTCTCACCATTTACTGCGAACACAGCCTGCAGGTTTACGTTACCTACACACACACACATCTATCTAATATGCAATGAATATCCAAATCATAAATGTTTGCATAAAAAATAAAAACAGATATAAAATGTCATATAAATAAAATTTATAAATCAAAGCAAATCCCAAAGCTTGTTGAAATAAATTTAGTATAGCCGGAAATATTTTATTATTGATGTATGCGTATGTTTGTGTGTATGTGTGTGTGTGATATGTATACATGAATTTGCTCAAATATCTGCAATATAAAAGTGTTGTAAATGCTGATGTTGAGATTAAAATTTACTTTGAATATTTTTAGTTGTATTAACTCAAGCCAGTAATGGGATGTAAGCAATTTGCGAAAAGCAATAAAAAACTAAATAGCTTAAAGGATAAGAGTATTGGATGTAAACTAATACAGAAAACAATTTAAAATCTCGGTGACTTTTCGAAAGCAAATTAAATTTTTTTGAGAAAAACAAAACAATTTTCTTTTTCAACATAATCTACTAGTAGTGCTGACCTCTTTCCTTGATCCACACCTCTCACTCCACAAACATTTTCACAGATTTTGATACAAAAAAAAGAAGAGGATGCCAAACTAGAGAATATTTATGAAAATTATCAAACGATATGTTCTAAGAATTTCTAACTAGGTATTACCACTCAGCGTACCTGTGTGGGGTTGCCACCTATTTGTTTTTTTTTTTTGTAATGAAATGAGGTATGGCAATATGATTATCAAACGAAAGCTATTTTACTTTGTATTGAAGAGAAAAAATGTATATTGTGTTACAAGCTAGGGTTGCCACCTAATCATTTTTATAATGAAATTTATATATATATAAATTTTTTATATTGGTTATTATCACGAAAACGTATTATTAGATGAACTTTTGAACTATGTATTGCCTGTATTTCAACTTCAGTGTTGCCACTAGCATGTTTTTATAGTGATGCCACTTGTTTTAAGTTCTAAAAATTTAGTACGATATGCTAATATGGATATCAAACAAAAGCTATTTTACTTTGTATTTCAGCAAAAATATTTATTGGTAGTGTTAAAAACTAGGGATGCCACCTAATCACTATTATTTATATTTTTTTGTATATTGGTTATAAATTCGTATGCGGCTTGAAATATTTGTATGAACTTTTGAACTATTACCTTTATTTCAACCTCTGTTACTGCAGTGCTGCCACGAGCATTTTTTTACAGGGTTGCCACCTTTTTTAAGTTCTAAAAATTTAGTACGAAGCACCAATATGGGTATCAAATGAGATCTATTTTACGTCGTATTTCAGCAAAAATATTTATTGGTAGTGTTGCAAACTGGGGTTGCCACCTAATCACTATTATTTATATTTTTTTTATATATTGGTTATAAAATCGAAAACGTCTAGACATATTTGGATGAACTTTTGAACTATTACCTATATTTCACTCTATGTTGCTCAAGCGTTGCCATTGACATGTTTTACAGGGTTGCCACCTATTTTAAGTTCTAAAAATTTAGTACGATATACTAATATGGGTATCAAATTAAAGCTATTTTACGTCGGTTTTCAAGAAAAGTATTTCTAGGTAGGATTACGAGCTAGGGTTGCCACCTAAACGCATTATATATGTACAAATTTTTTTTTGTATAACCACTATGGTACTCAATTGGTACTCAATTTCTTCTTTCGAATTGAATTCTAAGTTTTTAAATTGCTTTTTGTGCTCTTCTTCTTTGCATACATAAACTACGATAGCCCATATAATCAACTCAACTCTCATTTCAATTTATCTAAATTTCTAATTCAATTACGAAGCAATGCAAAATACAATTTCCAATCTTCATGGGTGAGCTCCCTTACCTTACAAAGCTTTCCACACCACCTATAAACATCTCTCGGTCAATAGCTAAACAACGGATAGTGACCCAACCCATAAGGCAGACTTCCGCTCATCCCACACAACACATAACTCATTTCGAACTCTTTTCGAAAAAAAAAAAAAATACAAACCTATTCACACTTCCGTTCAGGGTGGTGCCTATTACTATTGTGTCCACTATACGATTCCGGCTAAAACAACAACAACAATAATAGTCATACAACTACATTTCACATAGCATTTGCATTACTGTAAAGTATTACAACAAAAACAAACGATTCAATTTCACTCACTAATATTAATCCAATTGTGGCTACGAATGTGGTTGAGTAAAGAGTTTTGTACTGGCTAACTATTAGCATTAGTATTCAATTGTATTAAGTGCAACGTCAAAGGGGGGAGGGGCACCAACAACAACCTACATTCACCGGAAGTAAGGCAAAGTCCCACAACAAAAGCAACAAAAATCGAGCAAACATTTAAATTGTCTATCCGCAAAAAGTTTCAAACGGAAATCATTGCAACTCGATACTGCGCTAAACTGGTCTCAAACTCTGAGCAGCTCATTGCTCATACGTAGGAAGGTGGTGCCACACTCTTTCAACCCCCCTCTAACAATTGTTTCATTGCTACTATTCACCTATGCGTTGGTTACTGCAGTTAGTTTGGATAGAAAAGTAAATTTGTGCAGGTATAATGCCCACAGTGGGCGTGGCAAAGGTCGTAAACTAAAAGCACAAACAAAGCGCACTAAACTCTTTGCTAGCAAGCAGCTAATTTTGAGCTTAAATTTGTTCTAAAATATATATATTTTGTATTGGTTCAATGCTCACTTAGAAAGTTCTTAGAGCCAAACTCAAGTTCCATCCTTTTTCAATGCAACAAAATATTTATTAAGTAACAGTATGAGGGTGGATTGAAAAGAGGTAGAGTGAGCGAAGAGGTTGACGCCAAATATGGTCTTCTTTATACTAAGAAAAAAACCGAAAGGGGTTTAGAGCCATATCCAAACTGCGACCAAAGTTTGACTAAATAATTTTCTTGTGTCCAAACTAACCTAGAAAATTTTTTTTTTTGATTTTTCTTAGCTGCACCCTAATACAAAAAATATTTACTTGCATAGAACATAAAAAGCTAGCCCGCACAGAAATTGGTTTGTCTTAGTTGCAGCCAACTAAAGTCAAACGGAAAATCCACCCAAGTGTAAGCTAAGCAAAAGTCATTTAGATATCAATCTGACTTCCTGAGAATTACCACTGCATTCCAATGCGTTCTACTACACTTGTATTTAGCAGAGAGCGCAAAACGGTGGGTAACGCTGAAAATTCGGAAAAGGTGGTTAGTTTAACTAATACAAACGGAAATAGGTGGCAACGCCTTTATGGCTGCGCATATATTTGAATTCCATATCGATTTTGATTAGAACAAGTAAGGAAGTCTAAGTTCGGGTGAACCGAACATTAAATACCCAGCGTTAGTTTTCAGAAAAAGGGGGCGTGGTTTTCATCCGATCTCGCCCATTTTAAAAACCAATCTATGCCGAGCCTAAACAATAGCGAATTTGGTGGGCGCGGCCACGCTCCTTGCTTATAAAGCATTAACCGCTTACATGAGCCAAAAGTACTGAATCGATCTTTTCAAGGGTTATACCATGTCCTATATATAACTTTGGAAAAGAAGGCGTGCCATGCCCATAACTTTTAACGTATTTTGTGAAATTTTTCGATGTACGGATATATGTGTCCATGAATCAATATTTACCTAATTTTAAAAAAGTGGGTGGTGGCACGCCCACGGATTTTATTATGTTGTTTGTCCCTATTGAAGATCAGTTTTCATTGCAGATCTTTATGATACTTTCACAGTGGCTTGTTAATAGTGAAATGTTGATATTTTGTTTATTCACTTGTGGGCGGTGCCACGCCCATTTTCCAAAATATTACCAAAAAACCTTTAAACATCACTAATAACATCATCAGGTGAATGAGTGTACTAAATTTTAGCATTATATCTTTATCAGTTAAACAGATATTGCATATTCCGGTTTCCTAACTCTAGTTTAGAGAACTTTAGTCCAAAAAGGGGCGTGGTCGTTCACCGATTTTTCTTATTTTCTGTGGTAGTACTCTACATAAACATAACATGCCTGGAACCTAGTTTCGTAAACCTATCTGACACCGTTCTGAAGTTATTAGCAGTCGAATTTGAAAATTGCTTGACTCATAAGTGGGCGGTGCCACGCCCACTTTCCAAAATTTTGCAAAAATAATGTAAAGAATATGAAAATTGATGTATGTACCAAATTATATTATTATAGCGGTATCAGTTAATTAGATATGGACTTTTCAATATTTCCACCTCCTTTCAATAAAACTTTTATAAAAAAGTAGGCGTGGTCGCCAAGCGATTTCGTTTATTTTCTATATCTGAATTTAACACAACAATAGTATGCCCTCTACAAAATTTCGTTATACTAGCATAAACTGTTCTCAAGTTATTAGGAGTCAAAATTTTAAAATTTCTTCAAATATATGGGGGCGGTGCCACGCCCCTTTTCAAAAAATTTGGTAAAATCCGCCTTAGAACATATAAATCAATACATATTGCAAATTTTATCATTGTAGCTGCTTCTGATATTGAATTAACCCGTTTTATACGTTTTTCGAAATTTTCGATATCGAAAAAGGGGGCGTGGTTATCATCCGATTTCGCCCATTTTCAATAGCAACCTACCTTGGCCAGAAAGTAACCTGTATGCAAAATTTCATGCAAATATCTCAATTTTTACTCAAGTTATCGTGTACACGGACGGACAGACGGACAGACGGACGGACATGCCTTAATCAATTCCTCTTTTCAACCTAAGAACTTTCATATATGGAACTCTATATCTAACTCGATTATTTTGTGCCGTTACATAGTACCGTTATGTGGACAAAATTAATATACCCTTGTACTAGTACTAGTACGCTGGGTATAAAAAAAAAGTGAACGGGGAAGACGGGGTGCGAATAAATCGATTACACACATATGTATGTACATATGTAGTCCGGATTGCCCACCTCTGTTCTATTATTTTCATAGACAAATTCTAATTAACATACATTTAGGCAGCTCTCGAGATAACCACATTAATTTAGTTTTCACCACGACCACAAAAACCTAATTAAGTAATGAAAGTAGGTAAAACAATTCAGTGATGCCCACAAGAAAAAAAAAAAAGAAAAACTTTGTAGGCGGACAGAGAAAGGAAAAGAAAACAGTAGGCTATCAAAATACTAAATTGCCAAATCAAGCGAGGATGTGAGTATACGAGGGTGGCTTGACGCTTTGGCAGACATTTGAATTATTGTAGTTCAACACCTCTTACCATCTTTTACTATTTATTTTACATTGTAGCAAGCCGCACATATTTCCTGATTCGTCTGCCTATATTTCAATTTAATTTATCAAAGTTTGTTTGAATAGATGACTGAATAGCACTGGCAATACCTTCGGCCGGAATATACACTATGCAACCAATGCGCTTTTTTAGAGTTCAAATTGACAATTCATCGGGCCTCTAATCGAAGAAAGTATGCCAACAGTTGATGAATCGGCGGGATTCGTTTGTCTCCTATCAATCTGATACGCCCGACTGTCGTGTAGCCCTTAACCCTAATCCTTACTTTAGGTAGTGAACTCTTAATTGAACTGGATTAACCTAAAAAATAAAAATCCAGATTATGTTATTTGTGCTCGGACTATGCTATAATGTAATAAATTTTCGCATTTAACCGTTAAATTTCGAACTAAAAAATTTGAATTCGAATTTAATATTTTGTACGACTTTAAACAAAAATATAATACAAATAATTATAGATCATTTTGTTCTGTTGATCTTCCCACAGCGTGCTAAGTTGATTTATATTGGAACGATTTTCCGTCATCCCTTGTCAAGTTTGATTTCGTGACAAACCGGTTTCGGTGTTCTGCCATCTTCAATGCCTAGTTTCGTTCAAATATTTCGACTTAAAATGTAGGCTCAATTTTTTTCTTTGCATCCTAACCTCAACATTCTCAGCTGTTCTCCTCTTCTCTGTCTCAAGAAATGTTGTACAGTGTTTTATGAACATCCTTGCCACGCTTTAATAGACCTGGCACTGTGGCACACTTTCCCAAATAATTAGTTCCACATATTGAATTTTATGTTTGATTGTATTTTGTGTGTGTTTCGAATGCCCCCTTAAGTGTTTGCATTTTAATTGAAAAAGTTTCGGTTGCCTCGAAACGTACCCTCAAGCATTGGAGACACGCACCCAAACACTCATGCACAAACACACATTCGCTCCCACTCGCACGGTTGCTCTCAAATACAAATTTCTCTTTGTTTGTTTTTTTTGTTTTATATTTTGCTGTTCATTTGACTGCTGTGAAGTTATCGATGCTGCTCTAACGGTTGTTTACCGCTTATTTAAATTGGTTCATTATTTTCTGAGTATTGAATTAAATGGTCGCTGCGCCTCGCTTCCTCCGCCATCTTATTTTGGTTATTGCAAAACAATCCATTCGCATTTAATTGTTTCTTGTTGTTTTATTTGATTTGTTAAATATTTGTTTTGCATGGTGTATGCGTGTTAAGCGGTTAACCGTTTAATAAAAAGCGCAAAATAATGAAAAGTGTTGAGCCACAATTGGAAAAATTGTTTGCTGTGGTGAAATTACCATTGACAATTGTGGGTATTATAATGCAGTGGTTTGATCAGGTCGTTGGCTACCTAATATGTGATACGATTAAGTATGTTGTGGCTGAAATTTGTTTGGTTTAATTTAATTATTTTAGATCGGATAATTTTTTTAAACAGCGAGTTACTCAATGAGAATTTCAGATAGCAGAATAAGTGATTCAGTTATATGTACATATGTATGTCCTCATGTGTGGTGAAAAAATTCAATTTATAAATCAAAGACCAAGCAAAATTACTTTATCAATGTTTATTCTATAAAAAGATTAGCAGTGGTCAAATATAAACAAATGAGCCAGCAACAAAAGCACTCACTCTTTTGGTTTTTAGTGTTCACGTAGATGATCTGTCAACAATCCTCGATAGTATAGTGGTTAGTATCCCCGCCTGTCACGCGGGAGACCGGGGTTCAATTCCCCGTCGGGGAGATCTAGGTGTTTATTTTTTTTTAATGCAAATTTGTGTTTATGAGTAGAAGTTGCATATAAGAACATTAGGGTGTGACATATAAAAGAATATTTTTTTGTTTTAGAGTAATGAAACTTGGGCACTGAGGTGAGGTTTAAAGTTTTTTTGTTTTTTTAATTCTATTGCCTACCTCATGTAAATATAAATATTTCCCAGTATATTAGTAGTAGCGGAATTTTTAGTTCCGAAGGGAAAATAGAGCTTTTTGGGTAGGACACCCTAATGTACAGACATAACCTCAATGTGACACAAGCTTAATGTTTTTCAGTAAATTTAGTCATATCTAAAACGATATGAAAACAAATTTTTATATATGTGTGTACTTTTATATGTATATGTCGACTTTTAGTTTTCTATTGGATACTGCACTTTATTCCATAAACATCAATCAACTGGCAACACTGTAGTTATTGCACATCATTTTGACAGCTAATCGTAATAACGTGGAGTACGAAGTTGAACAGCAATTTACGCAGTTACTCTTACATTCATATATATTTTCGTAAATCTTTCCCAAGTTTAGTGTATTGAATTTTATAATTTGAGTACATATAATATATTAAAAAAATATATACATACATATATATTTCTACACTTTCTTCCCGACGGGGAATTCAACTCGGCTCTTCCGCGTGGCAGTCGGGGATACTAACCACTATACTATCGAGGACGTTGTGTTGCACGTAATCAAAATGTCAGATTAACTTGCTCTGAGCGTTATACATCTTATGAACAGTGACGTTTTCAACATTGTAGCATAATCCATGAGTCAGAAATGGAGTAAAAAAGGAAAAAATTTGCGACACCAAGGAATGTAAAATTGTAGACAAGGTTCAAGGTGGCGAATAAGGGCAAACAGCACGAGAGACACTTGGCTGTTAATTTTTCATCAAATGGTGAAGATAGAGAGAAAAACTGGAGAAACAGTGATGGTAAAGGGTCCCTCTCTTAAATTCAGAAAATCGTTTTCTTCAATGGAAAGCTAAGTTTTTCAGTGATCTTTCGTGATTATAAAGTCTATTATTTATAAATAAAAATTGTTCTCTAATATAAGATACTTACGATATTACCGATATATTTTATATATATATTTATTCAAAAATTTTAAGAATTTCGACTTCGAAAGCATCAACCGGAAAAGTATGTTAAGTAAAAGTGTAAAATTAAACATAATAACAAATGTAAATAAAACGTAATAACTAACAGAATATTTTTGATACAAAAAAAAAATCAGCTTGAAAAGCAAAGTCTTAAAGGAAAGTTTGAAATGTAGAGCAGTTAACTACATACATACGTACTTAATAACAAGAAGTTATTTATCACGAAATCGATACATATCTATATGCATAACGATCCAGAATGAATTCACGTAGTATTTACATAACCAGCACGAGTATCTACTTAGTACATAAGCATACATAAAGGCGCTAATTCCAACAGTCAATAAAGAAAAGCGGAAGAAGGCAATGAAACGGTGTCAAGCAGTGTTGCCATAAGCTTTGAAAAGATGGTATTTTCTTATCAAACTTTTTTACTTTTTTCTTCTTCTTCTGCTTCGACTTTTATTGAAATTAATTGACGGATAAACCCAAAAAGATTAAAAAACGGATGGAGTATGACTTGATGTCCCTTTCAGCTTCCGAATTTCGTCAGTTATCACTGAAAAGAGATGAATATATTTTGCTCTGAAATTTAAATTTAATTCACTGATATTTCAAACCCCATTGTAGGAAGACGAAAACCGTACCTTCAGTCAATAAATTTCCTCATTTTATATCTTTTCGAAATTTTCGATATCGAAAAGAAAAACTCTCTATTTATCCTAAGAAATTCAAGAAGGTGGATATGTGATTATAGATAGGATAAAAAAGTAAATTTTTAAATGCAAACGACAACCCTAGTGTCAATGCGTGTTGCAATTTGTATGGACATTTGATTGTGGTATCTACAAATTAAATAAAGAAAGTAGTTCTAGGTAGCATAAATCGTGTTCGAAAGTCTCCAATTTGAGAACGTAAATAAATTTTGTAACTGTTTTTGTGTTTGAATAAAATTAAATTGCGAATAATGAAACATAGATCACGCTCTAATTAATTTAATTTATGATGATGACACGAATTCGAATTATTCAAATTTGAGGTTATAAAATTACAAAATAAATCATTGCAGTTTTTTTTTAAAAATATTGCACTTCTGAATGTTTGTACATATGTTCTATTGTAAATATTTAACAATTAACACTTAATAACAATGTAAAATTTTTCTAATGAATTGTTAACAAATTGTCAATTAACAAATGTCGACGAAAGTGTGTAGCAGAAAATTAAATTAAGAACACAGTTAGGCACACATACACACACACGCGCAAACATGAGAATCAGACACATTTGTGCAACAGTTGCAATGTCTTTCGAATTTCTTAAATGTGGCAAAATACACACTTTGCAAAGCGCTAAAAACAATTACACTGTGTAACAGAATTATTAGAAGGCGTGAAAATTGCAATTGTGGATGTTCCCGAGCTATGCTCTCCTTGAATCGAATGTGAGTAGCATGCGTTACGATTGGATTGTAAGAAAATTGGGCAAATGGGAAAAGCGATCGAATTTTCGAAATCAGCTGCTTAGCTTGAAATAAAAAACTAGTGCGCTTTAAATAACAAAAATAATAACGTAAAACTGTGGGCAGTGCCGTTATTATTATTTAAAAACTAGAGCAGCACAGCTGAGAATACTGCGATCCATAATTGAGCTTGAAAATGGTGAATTTTAATATAATTTGTTCACGTTTGTTTTAGATGCAAAAATATGAAAATTTTTTTTAAGAAGGCAGGAAGCGTGACAAGGCACTGTCCAATAAGTAATTCAACAAAAGCTATGATGAGAGTGGGTAAAATTCGAGCAAAGTGAAGAAGCTATGCAAAATTCTGACATTCATATTCACCACAATAAATGTTAGAATTTAACATTGCGCTGTCAAAATTTCCAAAATAAATTTCAACTATTTTCTGCCAATGAAATTGCAACTGAGAAAAACGGTGTTAAGAAAAATAGTTCGAAATTCGATTGAATTTGGGGAACGGAACGCAGAATACCAAAATTGACAAACTGAAAATATTTCGAACAAAGTTGAACTGCAGAATAAGGTAGAACTTTAAAATCTGCCAGCACTCTTAAGTGCAATAATTTTTGCTATGACCTTTTCGACCTTATTTGGTTTATATTGTTTTGGCTGGGAAGTTTTGGACCGTCTTTTTGGACACTGCGAAAAATGTTTTACGAGAAAAATATTAAGGACAAATTTCGGTACGGTGCTTTTATGCTAAATCTTTGTACCAAGGACTTGAAAGGTCACAGAGAATAAGAAAAGCGAGATTTGCGCCTTAGGTTAGGCAACAAATTTCCTGGTTAAAGGGATTTTCCAGCTGGTTAAACTAGCACTGGCCGAAATTCCTATCGTCTCACAACCCAACTGAGATAAAAGCTGAGTATGGAAATATTTCGGTCGAACTCTTCGAAGGAATTTCTTTCTTCAGAATGGCCCAAGAAAGAGCGTTTTCGACTCAACAGCCGAGATAAGCTGATCTTCCACGCCGCACTTAAATACGAGTAGATATACATACATACCTAAGTACGTACTTAGTTCATAAGAACTTGTCATGAAATGAAAGTAACACCTCATCACACTCACATTAGTAATTCACATTTACTTCGTGTACAAACGTCGTCGAATCATTTAACCATTTATCTAGTTAAAAAAGAATTCAAAATTATTTAGGGCAAATGAAAGCGCGAAACGTAGATGTTAATAAATAATCGAAACTGGACCAAATGTGAGCTGATGAAAAATGTTCTGTGGCAACACACTTGTGACAGCAGTGTTTCACGCTCCCCCTACTACTCGCCAACAAAATGGAGCAACGCGTTAAAATATGGAAATTGCATTGCAGCGTTTTCAGTAGAAATTCAGATTTTCAAACGGCCAGACGAGTTTGATGCGCGCGCTTCTAGAATAAACCACAAAGTTGAATAGACGATATATAAAAAAATAAAAAATCTTTCAAAGCATCAGCGTAACGATCATTTAACTAACGCGCAGGCGCATTAGTGCACTTCGATCGTTGGTTCTATTTAGTTCGGATTTCGTAGGAAAATGTCGCAAATGACTGAAATTCGTGTGTGAAATTTGAACGAAGTAAAAGCTAAGCAAAAAAGTGTTTTAAAAAATTTAAAAAAAAAAATATTCAAACCAAAAATGAAGAAGCTTTACAGACATTCAACTATATTAAAAAGTCTGCTTTTAGGCTTTGTCTGGTTTAGTCTTCAATGCAGCCACACACTCGGCTATTCTCAAGTGCTAGTGAATCGTAATGATGGTGCGACGGATGAAGGTCCTAAAATCTTCAAAGCGCTGAATATGGATTTAATTTACCCAAGAACGTAGGTATTGAACATGTAATGGGAGCAGGATTCCGACGCTTACTTAACTGTTCAAGCGACTTAAGCAATTTCTTTCGTTTTTTTTCATTGGCGCACCCTTTAATAATTCGCAACCAGCTTATGAAATATTCTGAACATATATTTTATGGCTGAATAACCCAAATGGAGGTTTTCCAAGCAAATTGAGCAGGCCATCCAGCGCTTTCACTTCAGAGCCCCCAGTGCTCACCCCAATGAATACATACAAGGTGCGAGGGTGCAGGGCAGTTTCATATAGAACAAATAAATTTAATTAAAAAATAATCATTTTTTTGCAAAAAATTAAAAAAAAAACTACCCGCCCCTCAAAGCTTAAAAAAAAAAACTTGTTTGTCGAAAAAGTACTTCCAGCGAATCCGCGTTATTTACCTAATCGACTGATCTAGGTTTTACTTCAGCTGATAAACGGTTCCAGTGGCACAAACTCTTGATTTGAAAAGTATCTGTTCGAGTCGAACCCGGTTGAGAAAACCCGAAACCCCAGTCCAACAAAGGCTAAGTTCAGGCGAAAGTCCTCAAAACTTTACGGAAGCCGGTATTCTGTGTCTTGTTCCATGAATCAAAAAAAAGTCCCAAAGCTCATGCTGTTCGTGATTTCATTTTTTTGGGAGCATGGTCGAAATAGCTATAGCCACATGCGGGTCCTTCCAGAGATCCCAGGAAGGCGATCGTTTTTGAGACAAGTTTTGGCGTAAAGGGCATAAATATTAGAGTCATAGGACAAATATGAGTCGAAGGGCTTATGTGAACTCATGACCGTTGTTGTTGTAATAGCAAAAAAAAGGGGCTCTGAAGGTGTTAGTTGCCAGTAAGCTATTGGGGATCATTGAAACTTGAATGATTTCTGTGATTTTCGTTGAGAGAGCTTTAGTTGGCATCGAAATTTCGATATCACAAATCCATACGCCCCAACTGCGGGTAAGAGATTTGGAATATACCCGAGATAGGCCCGGTCATTAGAGACGGATCCCCGCATATGATGCCTCTCATTACCCATCTTCTCCTTTTTAACGGAAGGAGGTATGACATGACCTAGAAGGTTCCACTGGTCATACAAAATCGCTACCACGTCACTCGGGCAGTACCGCAAGGGAGCACCGGAACTTACCGGATTCATATTCGTCCAAGGACTGTCAATTCGACTCCACTCCCCCAAACCTTCGAGGAGTGTTTTAGTTGCTAAAACAACAACATAGGAGCGTAGATTTTTTTTTTCAAATATTTTAAAAACTCCCAAACTATAGTTCTTCTTCTTCTTCCCTTCATCTTATTTACAGTTTCAACTCAAGCGAAAATTTCTTTTCCACCACAAGTCCACCAGTCACAACAACGCTGCATGCGATGCACGAGCTCTCTTCTACGGATGACAAACGAGCACGGCGACCAATGGCTGCTGAAAGCACCTTAATATATGTAACTCCCGCAAGCGATGATGCGCTCCAGTTAACCACAAATAATTACGAAAGTAATATGAAAGCGCACTTTACTCATACAACAAAAACAACAACAACAACCACTACACCAGCAGCCACATTAACACGCACCAACAACATAAATCCTATGATGACAGTTGATAATGAGCAACCAGAACAACAACAACACGGAGCAACAGCGCATTCAACAGCTGTAAATGAAATGCCAGAGGATACATTACAACCGCAACGAGAGGAATATGCATCAACTGGACGAGCAGCGGTTGACTATAATCGTCCGGTATATAATTTCAATCAACTCATCACGCCTTTAATGAAAAATCCACCTCCTCCTCCGCCATCATTAGTGGCACCATTAGCAAAAGTGCGTGGCCAAGCAACAACAATTGGGGAGACGATCCCACCACAAAGACTATCCAATATCGGACATATTATCTATCCGCAGGCGTATAGTCAACGACGACGACCACCACCAAATCGAGCGGAAATTAATAAACTTAATGGTAAAGGTGAGTAATATTTGTGTGTGTTTTTTTGTTGTTGTTGTTGCAATTGCAGTAAAAGAGCTGCAACGGAATGCATAAATAAGCTACAGTTTAATTTAAGTGGAAAAGTTTTCAGTGCACTGGGAAGTATCCTTTAATTGAGTTGTTTAAGCGACTTAAGCAATTTCTTTCGTTTATTTCATTTGCACACCCGTTTATAATTCGCAACCAGCTTATTAAATATTCTGAAGATATAGTTTATGGCTGGCTAACCCAAATGAGGTTTTTCCAAGCGAAAATGAGAAGGACATCGCGCACTTTTACCTCAGAGCCCCCAGTGCTCACCCCGAATGAATACATACAAGGTGTAACAGGTGCACTGCACCCTACCAGTTCTATATAGAACAAATAAATTAAATTAAATAATAATAATAATTTATCCAAAGATCGACCCAGTAACATGTGCTATCTATTCTAAATAAACCTCAAATTATATTATAAAAAAAAACTACTCGTCCCCTCAAAGCTTAGACAGAGCTATTTGTGTTTTGACAAGGAATGCGCTTGAGCCGAGTGCAGCTCATTTTTATATTCACAACGGATCTCCAGTCCGACGGGTTTGAATTCACTGCACCTATAAAGCCTGGGTGGAAAAACGCCAAGGGTGGACTTCAAGTCGGGTATATTGAGGTTTTTGTGTTAGGATATGGGTCTTTGGAAAGGTGACTAGGAGGCTAAAGTCTAATTTCCATGGAAAATGGGGTCAGTTTTTCATGACGTGACATGCACCGCAGCCAAAGAACTTCAATATCGTGGTTTCCCTCATCAGGTCAGGGTCTTAGAATACATCCAGAAGTGAAGTCGAATTGAATGTCCTTGGCCGGATATGAATCTGGTAGGTACGCCTCGGTGCTCCCTTGCGGTACTGCCCGGCTGTCGTGGTAGCGATTGTGTATGACCAGTGGAAACTTCTAAGTCATATCATCCCTCCTTCCGTAAAAAGTACTACAAATTTTTGTCATTTCTTTTTTACTTTCCAGCGCAATTCAGTGACCGCTTCACACCTGGCGAAGCTGTCGCTTCAGCACATTTTACTAAAAACCATCATCAACATCATCACGCACATCCGTCCATCGGTAATAATGATAACAACAAAGTCGCAGCCGCATCCCAAATCGTACCACAAACATATAAACCATCAACGGATCTCTATGCATTTCCGCCAAATATCAACGCGCAATATAACTCACCATATCAAGATCCGAAAGCGAGTTTACCCTCAAGCAGCGTGAATAGCTACGTAGCTGCGCCATCTGGTCCAGTACAAGCGAGCTCGAACTATCCATTGTCGGCAGCTGGTAGTAACAATGAGCCAGATTATAAATATCCGGGGCCTACAAATCCGGACGATAGTGATGGTGATGTCAAGATGGAGCCAACTAATGGGGCTAGCGGAGCTGCTGATATGGATAGTGGGTCTGATGATACGATTGGTGTACTGCCAGCTAGCGCTATGGATGATGGAGCAAAAGACTTGGGTGGTAAAGATACGGATAATGGCAATGATGGCGGAGGAGGAATGGATGATGTTGGAGCTGGTATGGCAGTTGGTAAGTTATTGCGGAAGTTCTCTGAGAAGCGTGCAAATTTCCTAATTTTATTTTCTCATTCTACAGAACATGATCACAATCATCCACCACCGATTGATGATACCGAATACCCTACACCTCCACCCGGCTGGTTAGAAGAACATCCCGATGCGGTGCACGATCATCATCATCCACACATAGTACATGGCGACTACCCCGAGCTGCACAATGATCAACTCTTCGACTATCCTCACCATTTGCCTATATATTCACAAAATGTTCATCCATATCCTCTATACGATCATCACATTCATCCACCGTTGCCGCCGCCACCAAAGTCACCGCCAGTTACAAGTGAAATGCCGCCACCCGAACCACCACCAGAACCACGTGTTAAAAAGTACAGTTACTTTTATATTGGACGCAAATTATGGTATATACCACTTTACTTTACAGTCTGGTTTAGTTTCTATGTGCTTTGGCTGATACTTAAATCGATAGCGCGGCATAAGGTAAGAACGAAAATGCAAAGTAAACAAAAATTTTAAATTTAGAAAAAAAATCTGAAAACTAAATTTTTCAAAATAAATTACCGTTAAAAAAAAATTTTGCATAACTTTGAATGGCGGAAAACATTGCAAAAAACAAACTAAATTTTCGAAAAAAATTAAATTTGGAAAAAAATAAATTTTTTTAAAAAATTTAAATTTTATTAATTTTTAAAAATATCGGAAAAATTTTAAAAACCTAAAAAATGTCCAGTTTTAGCTTGAAACGACTTGGCAAGGAAAATTAAATTAAAAAAACAAATATTTCACACGAAAACTATTAACTGTAAAAGTTTTGAAATATCAATAGCCAAAAAAATCTATTTAAAAAAAAAGTTATAATAATTAGAAAAGACCGAGACTTAAAAAGAAAAATAACGAAATTTAAATTTAAAATAAAAAAAAAAAATTTAAAAAAAAATTAGAAAATACTTCAATTCAAACTGATATTGCTGAACATAAAGCCTCCTTTTTGTATCTTTTCTGTCAAAATTTAATAATAAATAAGTGTAAAAACTTAAAAAATTAAAAAAAAACGAAAACAAATTCGTATTTAAAATATTTGTTATTCAAAAAATGTACATATTTCCATACAAAATTCTTAGTGGCGAAAACCGTTCTAAATCTTTTAACCCTTATTTCGTTTTTAGGTCAATCTGCCAAATCATTATGTCAACAAACGCAGTCTGCCCGGCTTTGGTGTATCATCAGAGGAGAATGCTAATGAATACATTAATAAATTGACTGTGTCGGTATTGGAGAAGATAGACAATTTCGAACGAAAGTACCTTACCTAACATGTATACTACTTTTTGTAATAAAAAAATTTAATTATTTTTATTCATAGTGGTTGCGTCTACTCAATTAAATACGTTTAATTGTTTTATTATTGCATAGCATATGAAACTACGTACAAACAGTTTTTTTATTATTCGAAATGTGCTTTTCTTGAAAAAAGCAAAAAGTGTTATTTAAAAAAAAAGTTGTAGGTTTGATCAATTTTTTCAATACTAGAAAATATTTCGAACCAAATAAAATACTTAAAATTGAAATTTTTTTTTAATAGATTATTCTGTATTAAACCATAACAATAACTAAATTTATGATACAGCTAATAATGCTTATTATTACATGCTTTTCTAGATTATATTTATTACGCGATAATGCAATATATTCGAAATGGCTCAACATTTTTGAAATGTTCAAGGGTGTTCTTTTATCTCAAGTTGACCAGTGATTTGATTCGGAATTTTCGATTACTAAGCACTTTTTTCATTCTACGGTAAAATTCTGAAAAAGAAAATAGCGAGTTATAATTTTTGAAACATTTCTTTGCTTTCGCTGCTATGGGTCGTATATTTAGCAGCCATGTAAACTCAGCCATAACTCAGCCATCGAAACGATGTAAAAAAATGTGTTGTTCAACCTTAATAATTATCAATTCATCGCAGTAGTCGTTTTGCAATGGAATGACCCACATATGTACATATGTAGGTCTGTTATTTGAACTTTGAACTCAGCTCAATATATAATGCATATTAGTATGCCTACAGCATATTTACATGTATTTTTGCAATTACTAATATTTGTTATTAATTTATAATTAAATTTATATTTCCGCAATTATTTCATACACAACCATTTCATTATCATCATCGTCATCATCTTCTATCATTCTCTGTTGCAAATGTATATCCTTAGTCTCATCTTCAATTTCAAACTCCATTGTTGGTTCAACATAATCTGATAGTGTTTCATCATCGATTATTTCCATTTTCGTCGTTTCTTGTTCCCGTTTGCAGCGCTCCTCTGCCGCTATTAATAATTCCCGCATATGCTGTGGTAAACCGCCAGAGTATCGGTGAACTTTACGCGGATTTCCAACAACATTTGTACTTTGGCGCAACTCATCCAATTTAGGCACTGTAACAACTTCTGCCTTTTTACCTGTTGCCTCTTCTTCGGCTAATTCTTGTGCATGCATTTTCTTTTTATGCGAACGACAATTCGAACCATTTGAAAAGGTTTTGGTACAAAAGTTGCATTTGTATGGACGCATACCCGTATGTAGAATTAAGTGATTCTTTAATGCTTTGGTGCGTTTAAATGCCGCAGGACAAAAGTCACATTTGTAACGTTTAGCATCCGAATGTACAAGCATATGCATTTTTAATGTACGTCTTGTATTCAATTTAAGACCACATTCGGTGCAAATGAATGAAGAGTCATTATGTGTTTCTAAGTGTACCTAGAAGAAATTAATAGTTTAGTAAAGTACTTTTCTCTGACTGAAAAAATTAATATTTTCCGCCCTCAAAGCACTCAGGAGCGTGAGAAAAGCTTATATAATACCAGTTAAAGTAATTTTAAAACAAAAAATTACTTACCTTTAATCGCGCTTTATTCTTGAATGCTCTGTGACACACCTCACATTCGTATGGTGTTTCATTGGTATGCACCAATTTATGTTCAGCCAATGCAGCCATTGTTTTCGACGATTGGCCACATATGTCACATATATACGGTTTACGATTTTCATGTATACCACGTACATGCTGGCGCATGACAGCTGTTTTTGTAAACTTACGTTCACAATATGGGCATGGTATAACAAGTTTATCCTCTAATGATAAATGTGTGCGCATATGAACTTCTAATTGTCGTTCTGTTGGTAGTATTTTTTCACAAGTTTCACATTTAAAATCGGGTATATCGGGTTCTTTAGCATGTTTTTCCATTATATGTTTACGATATGATGTTGGATTTTTATATTTCTTTTGACAAATTGTACATTCATATTTGTACATTGTTGCGGCATTTTCGTCTTCACAATCATCAGACTCTATTCCACCTTGTTTATTATGATCATCCTTATTTGGATTGATATCGTATGTTTCATATTTAAAAGGGCGTCCACGTTTTTTACGCACCACACGACTACTTGAATCAATTTTGTTTACTTGTGCTGAATCCTCGACAACCTCCACTTCGACTAGATTTGAAGTATTAGTTTGCTCAGTGTCAGTCGCAGCTTCGTCATCATCGTTTTCCAGCATTTCCTCAGTTAAAATTAGTTCTTCTTCCTCCTCGTAGGTTTCTTCCTCTTCGTTGTGATCGTCTTTATTATCTTTATTTGGTGTCGCTTCTTTGTTCGTCTCCTTGGTAACTCTTTTTTTTTCGTTGTCATCCTCATCTTCATCTCCCATTAGCTGCTTCAATAATTCCGCATCATCTAATTGCTCTTCATTTCTATTTTCGAACACAATGTGTTCTTCGGCTTCCACTTCTCCTTCAACCGATCCAATTAACTTCCTTAAACTTAATATATGCGGCTTAAAAGCTTCATCTTCATTGGCCTCGTCTATAATCGGTTTGCCATCAGCACCTTCATTACCACCCTCACGTCTAGCAAACTCAATTTCGTAGTCTCCTCCTGCCTTAGATGCTGTATCAGCATCTGAATCTAATACTTCCGTATCCTTATCTTCAGCGTCATCTTCATCTTCAATTTCCCAGACAGCTTCATCATCATTAGTTTCTGCTGGTTTAGTTTTACGCTCTTGTTTTATTACATGCTCAAATTCCATATCCAGTAATCCATATTGTGATTTTATTTCATTCAAATCTATGTCTTTTGAGGTGTTTTGCAATGCACAAAACATAGCCTGTACTTTGTTGACACGTTCTGTAAATTGCATTAGTGATGCAATCAGCGTATGGCAATCAACGCAAACATATTTTGATAAATCATCATTTGGCTTGATCTATAAGGATTAAAGAAAAGAGAGCAGTAAATTCACAATCCAACAATGAATAAAAAGCTTGGTTAGCTTACATTAACCCAAAAGAATTTCCCAATTGCTGTAGCGAATGTTGTATCCATCCCTCTTACTGCTTCTCCTATTTCAGTAAATATACATAAATTATTTTCACTATCTTCCTTAGCGCATAGTCGACACCAACGCTTCCAGACTATAATGCCAGTATTTGGTGTGGTAGTTTTAATGCCCTCCATTGCTGGTGCTGCAGCTGCCTCCTGACAAATATTTGTTGCATTCATTGCAGGCTTGTCCTATTGGGAGTTCTTCACCTTGTAATTGTTTTTGCAAAAGTTACACTCTCTTTATTTAATAAACCAACATTTAATCTGATTTCAATTTACAAGTAGTAATCAAAACCAAAAAATTAAAATATTTTTCTGCTGTTGCTATAAATGAAAGCCAGGTGCTGTCAAATAATTAATATAGACACAGGGTTGCAATTATTTTCAGGGTGGCCGTTGCATGTTTTTGTTAGTTCTGGCATTATCGCACCTTGCAAAAATTTTTCACAGCGATACACGATTTTTAGCATTATCTTGGCCGTCAATTGTTTACAAGTTTTTATTCATGTCACTTCCGCTTTCTCTTGTATCCTGTTTTTTTGGTTTTCAATTGTTATTTTAACATTTTGCTTTAGGGAGAAATTAGAAATGTTAACGTGTAGAAAACACAAAAGATCGCAAACGCGTTTTAAACTACTATCGATAATATTTAAATCGATAAATGTCGCACAGGTCTTGTTTTGCTAAAAAAAAAAGCCCCACAAGCTTTTGCAATCGGGCAGAGTATTGACGCAAATTTTCGTGCGCTGATACCAGGAACGCAGTACCGGTATCAGCGCAATTGCGACATTTGGCAGCGCAAGGGGCTAGGTGAAATTACAAATAGCTTGTTGGCATAGCCATTTGAATTAAGAAGATACGATAAAATATATCAAGAAACCCAAATCTCTATTTTGTTTTTTTTTTTGCCATTTTCTATCTTTGTTAATATTAAAATGCCATATGACAGTAAAGAACCGTAAATTTACATTTCCAACAAAAACGCAATCTCTGTATTTGCCAAAGTACCGCCATGCCGCGCAGCGTTACACAGGGCTATTGTACTGTTATACATATAATTGTGAACCATGGCGTTGTAAACAAAGGGATTATCTATGCAAGGGGCATACATAGATTAGCAAGGGATATGGACGCACTTGAAAAGAATCTTCCCGAACTTGAATCCGTTTTTGTTCCTGGATGTCCGACGCAGGCGTCTGATCAAAACCAAACAATTGACCAAATTTTTGTTGCTGATTTACCAATAATCACCGAGTCTCACATACAAGAAGAGAAACAATTTCTGTGCTATAATGGTCATAACGCACTTTCACCATATGAAGATAGTGTTAATACACAACAATCTGAAACTTTGAACAAGGATAATGGTTTCAGTACCAATGAAAGCATTGCATCGGATGGAAATTACTTTAGCGGAAACGAGCAAGATAAAAGTGAAGAACCGAGTGGTAAGAAAGTTGCAAGAAAAAGGGTGCGCAAAAAGCGGTTAAGGGCGTGTGATACAATTACATTGGAACCTAAGTTCGTTTGCAATATCTGTACCACGGGATTTCAACGTAGGAGCAACTACACGCAACATATCAAGAAACAACATCAAATCATTACAGATCCTACACCTCACGCATGTCCCAATTGCCCACGCAAGTACGCATATGAGTACGAGTTAAAGCGACACATGAAGAAGTACAAACCCTTGAAGGACAGACTTGTGTTTCCTTGTAAACAATGTGACAGAAAGTTTCAAACAAATGTCCACTTGAAGCGGCACATACAACATGTACACGAAGATATGCGTCCATTTGTATGCGAAGAATGCGGACAAGCGGTGCATACATTACCGCATCTTAAGGAACATATGCTAATACACACTGGCGATTCACCATTCCAATGTATGGAATGTGGTAAAACCTTTAAACAAAAGGAACGGCTTAAGGTAAAATTAAATATTAATTACCTACATTATTATTTTGTCACTTAAAATATTCATGATGTAGAAGAGCTGAAATATGTTGAACTGCGTTAAACGACCTCAATAGATTACACAGCCCCACAGAAAAAAAAAGTGGCATGTTCTCGGGAGGAGTCAGGTCGATTCTAATGGATTTTGGGTCGCTGAACACGAATCCGTAGACGGAATTCAAAAGTTAGGTCTTGTTTTTTTTAACCTCAAAAAACTATCGTTTTTCGAGTTTTAGAGACATACATAGTAACAAATCACTAGCTCAATCTCGTAACTTCATATAAAAATTGCCTTAAATGTTGATCATTCAACACCCAACATATATTAAAACGTCATTTGTAACTCAAAGTAACTAATTCTGACCTAAAAACGCTCAAAATCGACCAAAAATATCGTTAATTTTTTTTTTTTTTTCAATTTTTAGTTGTTTTCATACAAAACACAAGAGCTAACTTTTGTATTCTGACTACAGATTCCT
The DNA here is from genome assembly GCA_951509765.1 of Sphenella marginata. Classification (NCBI taxonomy): domain Eukaryota; kingdom Metazoa; phylum Arthropoda; class Insecta; order Diptera; family Tephritidae; genus Sphenella; species Sphenella marginata. The sequence continues at coordinate 102,606,018 of OX608080.1, read as the reverse complement.
GTTCAGCGACCCAAAATACATGTGAAATGACCTGTCTCTTCCCGAGTACATACCACTTTTTTTTTGTGGGGCTGTGTTATCATTAAAACATTTTTTTTTTAATTAGTCAAAATAGTTAGGTATATCTCTTTGTATTTGCAGAGACACATGGCTACTCATGGCGAGAAGTATGTTTGTGGACAATGTGGAAAAAATCTAAGTACACGATTTAATCTCAAAAAACATTTGTTGGTACATGACCAAACGAAACTATACAAATGTGATTTATGTGGAAGTGGTTTCAGGCTTATGACAGCACTAAAAGTTCATTTAAATACTCATACAGGTCATAAAGTTTATGAATGTGATTTTTGTGACAAAATATTTGCAGTTTCTTTTAGTCGTCTTAAGCACACAAAGAAAATGCATCCGGAGCAATTAGCTGAACAAGAAACTTTAACAGCAACAAAAAGCGTGGCCGATGCTTTATATTTTTACGACTCATTGTAAGTCCAGTATGAAGGATCTATTTTTGCAAATACTTTTTTTTATAAATACACATTTTTTTTATCTTTGTAGAACACATTGTGCTGGCAACAACATAGGTGGTATCAGAGAAATTGCCCGTTTTAACCAATTACCACAAACCACCTGTGAAAGCTATGGCATTAAAGAGTTTGAAATGCATCCAGTCGATTTTTCCACAAATACTTCTGAACAGCCAATAAGCCGCACTTTATACGATGTAAATTCAACAGTATTTTAAAACGTTCAGCATAACTAAGTCATTACTAAGCGAAACCATTCAAGGTTTACACATGTGGTTGCATGTTCTAGTCATGGAAATATATTTCCTAGTTTTAAACTCACCGAAACCCCACCAAAGAGTAGGTTAATAATAATATTTTAATTTAACGTACAAACGAATTTAATTGCTCAGCCTTAAAATATTACCAAAAGCCGTACCAAAATAAGCGATGTTCAAATTTAGAATCCAATATACCAAAGCAGAAACAAAAAAGTTATTTCAGGGTAATTTTTACCCCACACTGAAGTAAGCTTTTTTCTCAATCGAATCGTCCGTCAATTAAATGTAATTTTGCTAAAAAATATTTACACATTGAAAGTAAGTTTTTGTAAGTTTTTTAATATATATACGTATTTTAAAACCCACGGAATCGTTTTTTATTTGTCCACTTTTATTGAATAGCTGAAAAAATATAGTGCCAAAAATAGTGTGAACAAATAAAAATCCAAGTTCGAATTAGATTAATATTGAGTGAATTTTCTTAAATCAAATCGGTAAAAAACATTGATAATAATTGAATCTTATTTAATTACTTACAAATAAACTTAATACTTTATTATTGCGGTCCAGCGATTTCCTTGTTCTTTGAATTTAAAACTAGCTCTTGAGGAAAGTTACTTTTTACGCTGTTGGGTCCACTATGGTGTTGTGGTGCTGGTTTCTTGCCGACTGCGGAAGACCCAGTTTGCTTTGAAACCACAGGTCTTAGGTTATCAGCCGTTTTCATGCTGCAAGAAAATCATAGCGTCAGTTGTAAATTAAGTTATACCTTTATGGGATATGTATTTACACAGATTTCAGCACAGCCAATTTAGGTATGTTTTTCGTATACTTCTTTTCCCCTGAAGCCTCTAAATCAGCCAACTCATTAGGGTGCTGTCTTTTCATATGCGTACGACAATTTGAACCACTAGTGAAGGTTCTATCACAGAATTCACAGGAATATGGTTTTATACCACTATGCAGAATTAAGTGACTTTTTAATGTTTTAGCACGCTTGAAAGCTCGTCCACAATAGTCACATTTATGATGCATAACATCAGAATGAACGAGCATATGTCGATTTAGGGTTACCCTTGAGTTTAGTTGTAATCCACATTCGCTGCATTGATGCTTATCGGTACTATGTATCTCCATATGATTCTAAAATAAAAAAATGTTATTAATTCAAATGAATGCCCTGCTTAAGCAGTATAGTGGCTTGGCAGTAACGCGTCCCAGTTCTTTTTTGGAGTAACAAAAACACTCTCCGGTACGCCCAGGTACTATCACTGCCACGCCACTTGTTAGATGTGATCAAAGCAAGAACGTATAACACTTACCTTGAGGCGTATTTGATTCTTAAAACATTTTTTACATATTTCACATTCGAATGGAGCATAGTCGGTATGTGTCAACATATGCTCACGTAGTGCACCTTGTGTACGAGCACCCTCACCACATTCTTCACAAATAAGTGGTCTTATATCTTCATGAACAAACTTGATATGTGTCGCGACATAATCTTTTGTTTGAAACTTTCGATCACATTGTGGGCAAGGAAATATTTTCTTTTCAATTGTTGGGCGATGAGTTTCCATATGACGTTTTAAGTTGAAAGCATTTTGAAAAGAACGGGAACATTTCGAACATGTAAATTTTGGTACATCTTCTATGCCATGTTTCTTACGCAAGTGTACGCTATAACTTCCAACACGTTGAAAACGTTGTGGACACTCACTACAAAAATACTTATATGCAGGTGATTCTTGTGCAGCGGTGAGTATCGATTTTTCTAAAATTGATTTCAGCTTTTTGTTTCTACTTTTGGAATATTTTTTGTTTGGAATACAAATTGTTGTGAGTTTTTCGTCTCTAATACTGCATAAACTTGTATCAACGCCATTATGAATTTCAATTTCACTACCAAAGGGATCTTCATCATTATTGTCATCATCATTATCATTTTCAATATCACAGACATCTTCATCAGCGGTTGTTGGAGTACCGTCTATTGAACTTTCCTCTTTTATTTTGATATCAACTCTTTGGTCTTCGGAAGACTTTCTAGCTTGCCCAGTACTATAATTTTCTTTGAAAATTTCAACCTTTTCATAATTTATCTTGTAGTTTGTTTCCAATGAATGTGTTTCCATTGACAACGAGGAGGGTATCGTTATCTCATGATGATGATCACTTTCCGATACACCGTACTTTACGCGTAATGTTAGAATATCCAATTCAGAGATATCAAACAAATTGTGTAATTCATTAAACATTTCTTGTACTTTGGCAACACGTTTGTTGAAGTTAACAAGTGAAAATATCAATGAGAAACACTCTGGACATAATTCACTGGACGATTGCTGCTCCTCATTGGTGATCTGTAAAGAATGAATTCATTATTAGGTGTGCTGGATAAATACAGAAATTAGTTTAGCTTTCCATTAAGAGCTCAATTTGAAACCCCTGTGGGTTAGGAGGTTAGAATATACCCATATTGGATATACCTTTCGGAAAAGGCGATTAGACTTCACATCAATCGCGTATCCGGAAATCGCAATAACGGCAGTCTGGCTGATGCTTAAGGTGATTAAGCAGGCCATTTGTTTTTTTTTTTTTGTGGTACCTTGGCAAGATCGATGGGGCTTCGAAAATACCCGAAAAGAACAAAAACTGACTTTTCCTCTGTACATTCTAGTCGACTTTTACGATAGGCATACACCCCCATCATATTCTAAACCCCTTGCCAGCAGGGTTTTAAGAAACCAACTCTAGCCCTTAAACTTCCGTTTGGAAGGTACTACCTTAAACTGGAGGATGATCTAAGAACGGGATTTTTAGTTGCTGTGTAAACACTCAAGCTGTCACCCCACATTTAATCTTTTAACCGGTGGCCTAGGCCGACTGTGATTCATCCCCTCCTACTGTCTTCAGCCTATATTTTCTTGTGGAAAACCTCACCTTAAATTTCTTCATTCGTTGTTTTCATCTTGTTTAGGGTTTTTGTTCAAATTTATCTCCCATGCCGGTAAGGGTTCGTCAGTAGTTCGTATAGTCGGCATGCGTTGAGAAGGAACCTATACAACCGACCTTGCTGGGACGTGCTCTTAATGGAAAGTATAATCATTAGTTACATAGGTATATTTCCGACATACATCCACATCAAAATATTTCCGTATTGCTCTAAGCAGCATTTGTTCTTTTTCTTCCCCTCTTGTTTCTGTAGTGTAAACAATTTCCTCCTTAAAGAAGAAATCTACATTTTTTGCATTCTCCTTGGCGCATAGACGACACCAATGGTGCCAATCTTTGAATTTAGTGTGGTTTTCTTTATCGACTGACATTTCATTTACTTTAATTTGCTGGTAGAGTAACTAAGTCTCCAATGGCCAAATATAGTGAAATTATGGTAAGAATTATTATTACTTGATACAGCTTTTTAAGTTTAACTAGGACGCGAATAAAAGTTTATTAATTGTACAAAAATTTTTATTTCGGGATGGGAGCTAGTTGATGAAAATATCGATAGTTTTGCGAAAAGCATTTTGTAAATATAACGAATTATTCTGCTAGAACCGGCCATATCACTGACTTTACAACGACTGACTAAGTTTGAAATTTAAAATGCATTGAACTACAAATGCATTTTTCAAAGAGTGTTAAATGTCGTTTATATGATAGTGATTCTGGTATATCAACACTCGGTTTTTGCATTTAATAATTGAAGAAAAAAACGTTATCGATCCCATTTACTGAACAAAAATAAATATATGGGGAATCGGAATTATCGATAGTTATTATTCATCTTTTAACTCATAACAGCTGTGTATTCCCAAAGCACTTTCAGCATTGTAAAGCTCTACAAGTAAGTTATCAATCAGCTGTTCAACTAACAGCTGTGCTCACCTGACTGGGAGCTCCGAATTCAGAGGCGAAATACGCAGGGTCTCATTCATGTGGACTGAAAAAAAAGTACGACTACCTATTGAAAAATGTATGATAACTATGTAAATATAAGAATTTAGTTGGTGAAAACTATTTATTGTTGCAGGTAATTTAATTTAGAGTAGTTTGTACAAAAGTTTTCTCTGTTTAAAGACCATTTTATGATATCTTCTTAAACTTTGTAAAACTTTCCTGTGGTACTCGCAGAAGCAACCGTGTAGTTGATGTTGCCATGGGAATTCTCTTGTTCTTCCTTGTTTACACTAAAATACCATGTGCTAATATGATAAATTTCAGCAAATACTTGAACAAAATAGTAACTTCTCTTATTTATTTCGTATCTAAATGAAGTTCCCCACCATTTTAAAGTGTTTACAAGCAAAACGCACGCTCAAATATCTTTTTGCATATATGCGCAAAAATGTTCAACTAAAGGTGCATTCACATAGTACTCGCAAGTTTCTTAGGCATCGCTTTATTACAACGCACTTTAAATGTTTGCATAATGTCAAAAGCCTGAAAACTCATTCATTGCTTTCTATTTTTAGCAGGTGTTAAGCTCAATCATGTATTTACCCAATTATACCAGTAAAAGCAGTAACTATATAATATTTGTTGAATTTGTCTTCAGTTCGGTATGGAACCAATTTCCCCGTTTTAATTAGTTTTAGCACATTGTGTCACGAGGTACATATACATATAAATGTTTAGATATTACGTGCAAAATTCATATTAACAGCTGCTTACACTTCGGTATCCTCACTAAAGCGGTAAAGCATTAATGTCTTATGTCGCTTGCCGTATAACAATTCTGGTCGTTAGTCGTGCAAACGCTTAGAAGATGGTGAAAAATAGTGGATGATGTGCCTCTGCTTATTTCAAACACGTCAATACCTTAGTAAATTAGTTATTTTGTTGGTAAATTTGTATAAGAAAACATATTGGACTCGACAAAATCTGTTCAATTGGGGGAAAGTTAGTAGTATAATAATATTTCTTCGAACGGTTAACTCCTACCAAACGGTGAACTCCTACCAAACGGTGAACACCTACCGAACGGTTAACTCCTCCCGAGTTTATGTTCATATTGAAAAGAAAACTTAGTATTGAACGGCTGAAGGACTGAACGAAGTGAACGATCCACTTCACTTTCAAACAAATTTAGTCTGGAAAATGCCTAGCTCTAGCACAAATGATATTTTAAAAACAACCAATAAAACCAAATTTTTTTACGCGACTATTTTTTTTAGCTTCAACATTCTACTAGAAACAAAAAAAAACCAAAGGTTAATTGCGAAAAAGTGGTCTTGTCGTCGATATGTTTTTCTTCATTAAGTGGATTAGCTTCTCCATAAATTTTTCAGTACTTAAAGCAACATTTTATTCCATTATAAATGCCATATAGTATTATTTTCTGCAATGTTAAGTTAGAACTTGTCCTTTGACACATTTCGGCTCATATTTCCATACTAAATATGCTTCAAAAGTTAACCTACACAGCAACCCTTCTCTGGAATTTCGATCCATTTTTGAATGAAAATTACATCCCTGCTGCGATAGGGGTTGCTGTACTAGCTTTTTTTTTGACATTTTTCTCAGTGTCAACCGCTGATTTGACGTTTTTCTCAGTGTCAAAAGCCTGTGTGTTAGAAAGAGAAAGGAACAAAGATAACTTACTTGTAGGATTTTACAATGACTTTCAGGGCAACGGATGCAAAGATTTTCATTCGCTGCCCTACAAATGCACTGACGGGCAATAATATGATAATACTTCCGACTAATATTACATTAGTGATATCTACTAAGCAACGGCCATGCCGCTCTTTTCAAAAAAGAACTAGATATATATTCGTATAACTTATATCAATTTCTTATTCATTATATGTATTAAGTACAATGATTATGTTAAATTTAACAAAGCAAAGCTAATTGTGAAGGCTTACAGAACTAGCTTATGTAAATGAGCATTATTAAATATATTATCTAAATAATTTGGCTGATTAATGGGAATTTTATTAAGGTGGTTGTTATTTTAACTGCTCTTCTTGCTGTTGTAAAGGTCAAATACAATCAGGTCAAAACCGTTCGTTTACGAATCTGATTTCGATTTGAGTCTTATTCATTTATTTTTGGCTTTTTACCACCGACTGAGTAGTTACCGCTGTTCGGTTTTTGTAAAGCTGGTGCAAGGTTCTTAGCTGTGCGAGTTCTAAAAATGAAAGTAATTTTTTAAAGCATGAACTTTTTTTCATTCGGATATGAACACAGAGCATAATTTTCTATAGGTACTAGGAACTACTAATTAAAAAAGTGAGTGCAGCTCTGCAGAAATTGAGTATGTGGTACTTACACTTCTTTCAACGTTGCTAACTTTGGCACATTCTCAGCTCTTTGAGGTTTTTCTCCAGATGCTTCTTGAAGTGCAAATTCTTTGGGGTGAATATTCTTTTTATGCTGTCTGCATGTCGTAGGATGCGTAAATGTTTTATCACAGAAATCGCAAGCATACGGTCTCAAGCCAGAGTGTACCATAAGATGATTTTTTAGAGCTTTCGAACGTTTGTATGCGCGTCCGCAATAATCGCATTTATGTCGCTTGACATCGGAATGTACCAATAAATGATTGTAGAGCGTAGCACGTGAGTTTAATTGTAAACCGCATTGAGCACAAATATGCTTATCACCATGGATACTTTTGTGCTTCTGTAAAAAGAAAAAACGACAAATTACCGTAATAGCGCATATCAAGCTGAAGGTTGAAAAACCGCTCTAGTCAGAATTTGGCTGAAATAAATATCAATTTAATTTATATTTAGATTGCCCTTTTAATTTGTTAACCAATTCTGGAAGAGAACTTTCTTCAAGCGCTACATTAGAGTGTGCATGAGAAAAACTATAAGCAATTTCTTACGTTTAGAAATGCTCTAAGCCTAAACCGTTTTCCACAATCTTTGCATTTGAAGGGCGCATCGTTCGAGTGTGTATACATGTGATCAATTAAAGCCGATTTGGTACCAAAACTTTTGCCGCATTCTTCACAAACCGCTGAGCTTTTCGTTTTGTGTACAGACTTTTTGTGCTTGGACAATTCGCCTTTTCGTTGGAATGTTTCATTACAAGTAGTGCAGGTATAAACATGCTTCTCTTCTAATGATGAATATTTCTTATTTGCAACTCTCTTGTTTGACCTTTTGCTTTTAGAATTTGAAGTGTGCTGCTCTTCATCGCCTTTAACATCTTTTATAGTTTCACTTCCTTTTTTGCTATTCATTTTAAATGACTCTCTACAAATGGTACTTCCATCTTCTACCTCCACCTTTTTTTCCTCAACTGATGGTACAACATTATCTATATCAGTACAAATATTTGGCGACTCATCATCAGAAAAGGAAGGAATACTATGTGGAGCATCACTATCATGATCTAGCGGATCATGCTCGTCAAATAATTTATGTGTTTCAGTGGTGTGTTCTGCATCAGCTAACGATTTTAAAGGCGTGATTATGACAGTTGGTAAAAGATCAGCACCTAGCTTTTCCAATTTCGCCTTGTCACACATATCAGTTTGTGGTAAAGCTGTTAAGGATGTGTCATCAGTCATAAGTTGGTCATCGTGATGTAATCCATACTTTTCACGCAGTAGACGCAGTTCACATATTGCAGAATTCTTCAGCTTTACTGCATCTTTGTACATTTCTTGCACTTGACTTACGTTGAAAGCGTATTTTAAGAACGCTTTTATTATTGACAAGCATTGCGTACACACAGCCTGTGGCAAGTCTTTATCTTGCAAGATCTAAAATAAATGGAAGTATGCTTTTATGTTGTTTTTAATCGGCATACCAATAAAAAAAATGTTTACCTGAATCTCGAAATATTTTTCTATTGCACCAATAATGTTTACTTCTTCCAATATTGGCTTCACCACATTGTCGTTTTCTACTTTCGCACATAGTCGACACCAACGTTTTAAGTACACCGGTTTAGTATTCCCTGTATTGGACATCGATGTATATTTAACTAATACATGCAGTAAAATATAAACAATTGTTTACACAACGAGGCACAATGCAACGAGGTTTACAATAAATGTGCAATAGCGATGGAAGAATAATCGATAATCATTATCGATAATAGGTGGCTACCAGTGTCTGTGTCTGAACGGATTCTGCTTAGTGATGTAAAAAAAAAGAATCGAATTCGAATATTTAAAGAAGCTTCGGTTTGAAAAAATTGGTCATTTTTTATAAAAAAAATATATATATTTCGGTCACAGGAATCAGACTACGCCTGCGGAGAAGAAATCTTTTTAGAATTTGCAAATAATCTTTTCGTTGATAAATCTAAAAAACTTACATCATTAATTTAAAATTTATGGTGGAATAATGTAATCGCTTTAGGTAAACATGCCAAGGTGCTTCCAGTTGTCCGACACATTCGTTCCAACTTGGTGTGGGGAAGTCCTTCCTCTGTTGTTAGGTTCGACAGAAATACCTTCAGGGAGCGACTCTTCAAATACTAATTCAATAGTTTGAAAATAAATTCTATGCTTGGTGTTGTTTATTTGTAAAGTTCTGTTTCTAATGAGCCCATCAAATTACATTTCCTTTCCTTTTGTTGTTGTTGTTACGTGTATAATTTATTTATTTAAAACTTCGTTTTCCATATAAAATATTGGAAGGGCAAAAACGAATCGAAATAGATACATATACTTAAATACATAGATGAAAACTAAAAATATTTAAAGATATTTCGTCCTGCCTAGTGGCACACTTCTTACCTGATTTTGTCAGGTGATTGAGCTCGCTATCGTACCAACGATTGGGTTTGATAGATGGTTTAAGCTTAACAGTGCAGACAAAAAAAAATCAGGAAAAACGAAATCATTTTCATGGCGATATGTGAACTGTCAGCGGGATGACATTATATCATTGCATTTTATCACTCAAGCAATTCGACCTTCTGATTTTACAAGCTAGAGTACTTTCTGATATATACATTCAACCAAATTCTAAATTAATTGAATAGTATATATCCTTTGAGGTTTTCATAATAATCAAAATTTTGCCTTTGCTACAATTGTCCGGCGCCTTTTTACTATACCGTTGAATTCGTATTGTACATAGTCGTACTTGATGTCGGTGTATTTATATTTGATGAGAAATCGATAGGGTTATGAAACGTTTTAAAATCATTTATATTGAAAGCTTCAGTATTGGTTTGCTGTAGTTTGTTGTAAAGGAAGCTTTCGCTTATATTAGAAGCGTTTCTGTCAGTATTTGGAGTTCTATGAAAAGAGCAAAATTAATACATTCATATTTAAAAAGTTTAGTACCAAAAAATTAAGCATTTCTAGTACTACTCACAATGTATCTAATGTTGTCAATGTGGGCGGTACTCTTTTTACGCCTGATATCGCTTTATCACCTACAAGTTTCTCTGGGTGTTTTTTCTTTTCGTGCTGGCGGCGACTTGAAGGAGCAGAAAATGTCTTGTCGCAAAATTCGCAACTATATGTTTTATTGCCCGTATGACTGTTTAAATGAACGTTGAGTGTTTTCACAAGTTTAAAAGCACGCCCACAATATTCACATTTATGCGGTTTTCCCTCTGTGTGCACTAACAAATGTTTTTTTAGAGTAGTGCGTGAGCTTAACTTCTTTCCACATTGGGCACAATCATGCTTGTCGCCATGTACTTCCATGTGTCTCTGTGAATAAAAGAAAACCTGGTGTTACAGAGTACAAAAAAATTATTAAGATATTATGTTTTACCTTGAGCCGTTGCTTTTGTTTAAAACTTTTACCACATTCTTTACATTCAAAGGGTGTTTGGTCAGTGTGTATGAGCATATGTTCCTTAAGAATACCTGCTGTATGCACAGCTTCTCCACATTCTTCACAAACAAATGGGCGCGCATTTTCGTGCACATATCTAATGTGCCGATTTACATGAACCATTGTTTGAAATTTTCGATCACATTGTGGACAAGGAAATATAAGTCTTTCTTCTAGTGGCTTATACTTTTTCATGTGTCGCTTCAGCTCATACTCAAATTCGTATTTGCGAGGACAATTTGGACATGCGTGAGGTGTGGGATCTCTAATTATTTGATGTTGTTTTTTCATATGGATCGTGTAGTTGTTGCTACGTTGAAATCCAGTTGTGCATATATTGCAAACGAACTTGGGTTCCATTGTGATTGTATCACAAGGTCTTAAACGCTTTTTCCGTACCTTTTTCTTTGCCTTTTTATCATGGTTGAGTTCTTCACTCTTATCAGGCTCTACTTTGAACTCCTTTATATCCGGCTCAACACATATATTGCTGCAAGAACTATCATCCGGCTTAGATACCTCCGATTTCTGCGGTAAATCAATTTTATTTTGACTTAGGGAATTGGAACCATATTTTGTATCATCATCGTCATCATCTGTTGGCCGTTCTGTTTTGACTTGTACAGGTGCCTGAGCTATTATTGGAAAATCAGCAACGAAAATTTCCTCTTTTAAGGGTTTACGTTCAGGTGGCTCCGTTTTAATGTTCGGACATCCAGGAACGAAGATTGTTTCAAGTGGAAGATTCATTCCAAATGTATCCATATCTATTGTTTACAACTATGTACACGTTATCACAAAATTCGCCAAATTCTAATATATATTTTCACCAACAAATTCAAAAGGAATGAGCTATAAAAATCGTTTTGATACAAACGATAACTTTGTGAAATCTAGTGCTATCGATTTGAGCGATTTCGCAGCAGCACAAAACCCCTACAAATACTGTATGGGATAGAAAGCATGTGATATAAAAGGTAGGACTAGCTTTACTGCCAATTTAGGTGCCTATGAGGGTGTTAGGAGATAATTACCAATCCTACCTGAAGCTCAAGTGTGAACTGATACTTTGTTCATAACCAAAGCCCATATGGGAAGATGGACATCTTGTCAGGATAACTTAACAATGATAAGCCCAAGTTCAAGTGTCGAAGCAGATATTTTGCAATACTTAAGATTTTTTATATTTTTTAACACAAATTATTAAAATTTCTTCGTCATCTGATTTCTTAGCCCCTTCTTATTAGTTAATTTTTTTAACATCCAGAAAGTATTCACAATCAAAAGATCATCTCTCTGCAAGAAGGCGTTAATAATGACTAGGGTTACCGATTTGGATTTCGCAGCATACGGATCCGGTCCTTTTCAGTATTAGCCTCAACAGTTCAGGATGCGATTGGTTTGAACTCGCCAACCCCAGCGGGTTAGGGGGTAGGGCATGTCGTATGAGGCAACTAAAATGTACACGCCTGGATCATTGATCTACGAATGAATTTGCCTCTGTATTGTCTGCAGCTTTCGACTGGACTACCCAAAACTTTGGAGTATTTCGCCGCAACAAAAACAGCTCCCCAAACTTTCGGTCTCTTCGACTTGCTAAACTGTTGGTGTTAACATTGCCACCCAATGCAAGGAAAAGAGCTGTCTTAAAGTAATGATTCAATTATCCAATAGATTTTTAACAATACCGTTAAATTTGTTTTGTACATATTCATACTTGCTGTCGGATGAATTATGTTTGACGCTAGCTAGGTTTACTGTTAAAGCCTTTAAAGGAGTTTTGAATATTAGCTCATGCCAACTGCGTTTCTTTCAGAAGTTTGTGTTCTATGAAAGATAAATACATATAAATAATATAAAAAATATTTTTAAATGGCATTATTGTAAAATATACCTCACTGCTTTTGCAGCTAAAAACAATTTCTGTTCCATAAATTTTTCCGCATGCTTTTTCTTTTTGTGCTTCAGCCGACTTGAATTTGAAGAAAATATTTTTTCGCAAAATTCACATTCATATATGTTGTTACCGGTGTGAGTATTCAAGTGAACTTTCAGCGTTTTCATAAGCTTAAAAGAGCGTTCACAATATTCACACTTGTGAGGTTTTTCCTCCGTGTGCACCAACAAATGTTTTTTAAGAGTAGCGCTTGAACTTAATTGCTGTCCACATTGTGTGCACTCATGCTTTTCACCATGTATTTCCATGTGTCTCTGCGAGTAAATGGTAAGGGAAATTAAAAAAATATATATATATGTATATCTTAAAAGAAAAATATAATTCACCTTAAGCCGTTGTTTTTGTTTAAAACATTTACCACATTCTTTACATTGAAACGGTGAATAGTCAGTGTGCGTGAGCATATGTTCCTTAAGGATCGTTGATGTATGCATAGCTTCACCACATTCTTCACAAATGAATGTACGCGTATCTTCATGCACATATTTGATGTGCCTTTTCATATGCACCTTTGTTTGAAATTTTTTATCACATTGCGTACAAGGAAAAATAAGCCTTTCATCTAATGGAGTATACTTTTTCATGTGTCGCTTTAATTCATATTCGAATTCGTATTTCCGAGGACAATTAGGACATGCATGAAGATCTCTACTGATTTTATGTATTTGTTTCATATGTATTGTATAGTTGTTGATACGTTGAAATTTTGCTGAACATATATTACAAACGAACTGCGATTCCATTGGGATTTTATCGGAAGATGCTCGACGTTTTTTGCGTCCCCTTTTCTTCCCAATTTTATTCATATTGGGATTTAGATCTTTTTCTTTCTTGAAGTCGTTTACGTACTGTGGAGAGCAGATATTGTTATTCGAACTATCATTTTTAACTTCTTTGATTTCTGGAAAAGCTAAACTATTCAGGATTGTTGTGTTCGTACTAGGTTGAAAGTCGTCATCTTCATCATCTGTAATGCGTTCTGATTTGATTTGTATCTGCTCCTGAGGTAACATAGGTATATCCTCAACATCCAATTCCAGTTTTATTTCTTTGCTGTTAGGGTGCTCTGTCTTAATGTCCGGACAACCAGGAACAAAAATGGTTTCAAGAGGTTTATTTTCCATTGTTTACAATTTACGATTGTTTCACAAAATCCGCATTAGCAAATCTGCAAGGTCTGAGAAGTAATAATCGATTTTAAAACTAGCGATAGCTTTTGTTTAACAAAGTATCATCGAGTTTTTTGCAGGTGATACAACGAAAACTAGTAAAATCTTAATGACGTAGCCGTAACGGCCTAGTCACATTGGGAGAGTTCTAATTAGAAGTGATCCAGATCCAAAAATAAATGTTGTATGTAAATGAAACAACAAGGCATTGATGCTGGTGATTTTTGTGGATCAATTTCGGATCAGAGTAATCGTTTACGTAGGGTACCGAGCGCTAATACGCGTCCAAAAATGTCGGGAGAGGTATCAAAAGACGCGTTTCCGTCCCAGGAGCATGAACCACATGAAAATGACAGAAAATTCTGAACTTTAATTGCAAATATCTCGCAAACTACTAAAAATATTGGTTCAGCGGAGTTATATTCATGCTCCTGGCGCGTCTCCTGATACATATCTCAACATTTTTGGTTGTGTATTAGCGCTCCGCTAAACCAATATTTTTAGTAGTTTGCGAGATATTTGCAATTAAAGTTCAGAATTTTCTGTCATTTTCATGTGGTTCATGCTCCTGGGATGGAAACGCGTCTTTTGATACCTCTCCCGACATTTTTGGACGCGTATTAGCGCTCGGTACCCCACGTAAACGATTACCCGGATCAGTACAGAAGTTCTGTTCGTTTTGTGTTTTTTTAGTATATTTTTGACATATTCGCATATACACAAACAATTCTCATACAACTGATATGTATCCTTCCGGTAAGATCTTGTTCGCGATACTTTCCTGGATAGCTGATTGGAAGGCTACTAATCATATCGTACAAATAAATCATACCGTTCAAAACATTTTTGGACGTGTAAGCCATTTGCTTGTGCAGCTCTACCTAAGATCTAAATATTAGCTGAGTTGCCACTGATCTCTCAAATCTTTGTATAGGTTGGAGAGCATCAGAATTGTGAAACAACGGTAATACTTTCCGGCCAACGTCAAGTTTTAATACACGTCCAAAAATATAGGTAGAGGTATCAATAGACGCGTCTTCACCTCCGTAACAATAATCTGGAGGGGGAAATCCGATATTTTTAGAATTTTGCGAGATATTTGCAGTTAAAGTTCACAATTTTTCTGTCATTTTCATGTGGTTGTTGTAATCACATTACCCTGTGAGTAAAAAGTTGCACGCGGAAGGACATCACACACCCGGAGTTGGAATGGCGTAGCCCAGGGTTATTTTTTGAAGCGGAAAGGTGTTCTGCACATAAAAAACGTGGATCGGGCCCCGAATTTGGGATCTAACCCGGGTCAATTTTCGGTTTTTCACTAATAACTTTTCACAGAAACAAAATATTGCTTTTCCCCCTTCGAGTTATGTTACGGAGGTCAAGACGCGTCTATTGATACCTCTCTCAAGATTTTTGGACGTGTATTAACACTTGACGTTGGCCGGAAAGTATTACCGAAACAACTACCTAAGACCTGAGTATCAGTTGAGTTGCCACTGATTATGCAGTTGTCCGATAGGGATGGTACACTTTCGGAAACTCACGACTGTCTTGGTCTTTAATTATAACCGTCATATTTATTGCAGTGTTTTATCATCAGCTTCAAAAACAGTTATAATTTTTAAATTTGCAACTAGCAACAATTTGTCCTGATGTTTTTCTTAGATTTGTGTAAAAGAAATACAGAAATGTACTTAAAGCTATGGACAGAATATGTAAACTCTATGTTCCCGAATAAAGAAGTGATTTGCGTGCCATGGACAACAGAATTTTTGGGCCGAAAGTGGCTTCATTTTTCTCTACTACTTTTAAAATGGTTTCAGGTGAGTTCGTTTTAACAAAATTGTAAATAAATGTAATGATAATCTGCCCCCGGAGAAGAATATTTGGAAAAACTTTACATTCCACCTCAATTGCTAAAACACCTTTAAACATGTCGGGACAGGTATCAAACTAGTGCGCATCGGTATCTTGTCTTTTTGTGTAATACCCATGGCATACATGGTCGTACATGAATTCTTAAGGTTTCGGCGGAACAATGGGGCGGTGTGGACAATCATTTGCTGAATATATAAGGGAATGCTCTAGAACTACTGCTAGACTGATTCAGGAGCGATGTGTTAAGCCCAAAAGACATACTACCTACCGCGGGTATATTCCTTACGGGTGTATTTTAAGCTTCGAACCCACTTTCTGACTCCTCTTTACGCGTTTCATAACTGAAAGAAGGGATTGATTGTGAATTCCATTGATGTCACACGGAACTTACTCACTACAAATGGCTTGCATCTCTGTTTGGTGATTGGAATATCACAATCTATCACTAGGTTCTCAAAATTTCATTCAATAACGCCCTTTCCCAACATACATACATACATAAATTCAACTGAGAAGAGCGGGGTTTGAAACTGATGTTAGGTTAGAGAGTTTTTAAGAAAAATCCTTGAAAAAAGTATTTGTTTGAAATATTTCTGAGACAGGACGTTCCTCATAATGGTCCAGGTCCATGACCCTGCTATATGTGAGTAATAACGATAGCCCTTCCCAGTTTTTCAGTATTAGCATGATACCTTTTAGGATTTTTTTTTACACTGTCAAATGTTTATTTTTTTTTTTAAACCAATGACATAATAAAATATTGAGTGATTGTTCCTAAAACTTTGGCACTAACTGGTACAAATGCGACTAGCCCCTAATATATTTAAATGGCTAAATAAATTAATTCAATATAAAAAAATGGTTTTTTTTATACATATATCCACTTTACATAGTGAGTTTGGTATGACATTGGCATTTTTTAAGCTCTAGGTGCGTAGCCATTTTGTTTTGACATTAACGGTCTAAAGTTTGTGCCAGTGCGTGCGCTGAAAAAAATACAAGAACAAAATAAATAAAAGTTGTTACCAATTATATGAGTAAAATAGTTTTTTTTTTACTTACACTGCTCTTAATTCGTCTAAATTGGGTATATTTTGTGTATATTGCTTTACCCCAGACGCCTCCAGTTCAGCTAATTCATGTGGATGCATAGTTTTCTTGTGTAAACGACAACTTGAACCGGTGGAAAATGTTTTTTCACAAAAGTCACACTTATACGGTCTTAAGCCTGTATGTGCAAGTAAATGATATTTAAGTGCTCTGCCACGTTTGAAGGCACGACCGCATACGTCACATTTATGTTTCAGCTCATCGGAATGTACCAACATATGTTTATTGTAAGTGGCTTTACTGCTTAGTTGTTTTCCACATCTAGGACAAATGTAATTATCTCCATGTATTTGTAAGTGTCTCTAAAATACAGAATATATTAAATGTTTTTGTTTGTTTAGCAGTAGATATTTTAATTAATTACCCTATAACCGTCGAGGGTTTTTAAAATTTTTCCACATTCTTTGCATTCAAATGTATACTCGGCATGCGTTCGCAAATGTATCTTTAGTTTTTTTCTCGTGCGCAAATCAACACCGCAGACTTCGCATACAAATGATTTTTTTATTGTCCTCACAGGAAATGTCTCCTCGGCAGAACGATTCTTCTTCGGCTTGGTGCTATGTTCCATTTTTATATGGTTTGATCGTAAACCCTTTCTTTCGAACGTTTGTTCACAATGTAGACAACACCACAATTTGCGATGTTCCGCCTTCATGTGTAGCTTTAGCTCAGTTTCCGTTTTGAATGTGCTTGTACAACGTCGACAAAGTAATACTTCATGCTGCTTTTTCATATGTACAGTTAAATTACAACGACGATGAAAATTCTTTGAACATATTTTGCAACAGTTTTCCTGTGTTTTGTTTGCAGCTGTATTTTCAGAATTATTTGTTTCTCTTGGTTTCGATGAACTTTCATCCATCCAACTACTTTCGCTATCACTGCTGAATCCATCTTCCGGCTCAGAGCACGATTCGCGTTCAACCCCTTTATCCAGTGCTCCGATAGGATCTTGAAATTCAATTGGCTCGTCATCACTTTGTTTTATTTTTTCCACTGGCTGTTCAATTGTTGCTACTTTGTCATCCTTTAAATCTATATTAGCTGAAGTGGGAATGGTGGTATCTTCCAAGTCAGCAACAAATATTTCCTCGCCTGATAGTTCTGTACCATTTTGTGGCATTAATAATTCATCTTTATATAAACCATAGTTTTCGAGTAACATTTGTAAATTTGTTGTTGAGTTGTTAATGGAATTTTGTAAGTCATCGTACATTTGTTGGACTTTATTGACACGTTCACTAAACTTTATGAGCGAAAGCACCACCTTATGACATTCTTTACAAATAATTTGTGGTAGTTTGTCATCATCTTTAATCTGGAATAATTATTAAAATTGGTGCTAATACTAAATACTAATTTAACTTACATGAATTCGAAAAATCTCCAGTATAATGTTTGTCAAATCTGCATGGTACTTCAAACTAGCTCCATTCATTAACTTCTCAGACTGGACCGCAACAACGTTAATATAATCAGCATCAGCTTTCGCACAAAGTCGGCACCAACTTTCCCATTTTCCATCTAAAATCTGTTCGGAGCAAACAGCAAAACTTTCTGACATTCTAAAATTACACCCAATTGTTTACCCTTTATGTTTATTATGCTATTATTAATAAATTATACGAATGCGAGATAGCTATCGATGCCCTATAGATTCTAAATCTGTCATCGATAAAAGCAGCTGACATTTCTTCGACGATGAAATCCAATGAGCATATCTTCCCTCAATTTTTATTCGACGGTTTTAGAACGTCCCATACCAATTTAAATTCATCGCATTTTCGGCGAAATAATTTTTTGAAACAACTCTCAGATATCATCTTCAAACGAATTTTGGAACAGACGTTTTTCCAAAATATGTTTAGACAGTTTGTGTTCGATATGGGGCGATCTTCCACTTGGCTGATTATGTACCTCAACATTTCACATCCTTTATTATACACTTGCGAATCGCTTAAAATTTACGAACCCTTTATTTTATGAAAAAATTGGGTAATCGTTGACGTGGACTACCGAGCGCTAATATTTACACAAGAATGTCGGGAGGGGTCTCAAAAGACGCGTCTCGGTCCCAGGAGCATGAATATAACTCCGCTCAACCAATATTTTAATTAGGGACCCGATCCATGTTTTTTATGTGCAGAAAACATTTCCGCGTAGGCGGCCTTCGGCCGCGCTTCAAAAAATAACGCCATTCTAAGTCCGGGTGGTTGCCATAGCCGTGGCTACCGCCACGGTGATGTCCTTCCGGGTGCCACTTTTTTTCTCACAGGGTAATGTGATTACAACAACCACATGAAAATGACAGAAAATTATAAACTTTAACTGCAAATATCTCGCAAACTACTAAAAATATTGGCGGAGTTATATTCGTGATCCTGGGACCGAGACGCGTCTTTTGAGACCCCTCCCGACATTCTTGTGTAAATATTAGCGCTCGGTAGTCCACCGCAACGATTACCAAAAATTGTTTTGTATCTATTATTGTGAGTATTCAATAAAGGAACTTACCTGATCCATTCTGTGAAATATTTTAAGTGAAATGTTTTCACATGGAACTCATGATGAGTTGAATGATGAATTCACACTTGTACGATATCGATAAATTTGTTGTATTCTTATAATTTGCTACGAACAAAAAAAATAAAAATAAATCATAAATAACACAGCGGATAGTAATTTTTAGTTTCTAGTGTTGAAATACAAAAATTTCCGGATTTAAAAATGGCAGAAAGATTTGTTGCCTTCTCGGAACCTATTTTAGGTGGAAAGTGGAAGGGTTGGTGTCGTCTTTGTGCAAAATCTGATGCTGAGTACATTAACGTTATTGCTGGACAGAACCAGGAAGAGTTGAATGAAAATAGTTTGAACTGTGGTCGTGATTTGACACATGTTATACTAGAATTTTTTCGAATCCATGTAAGTAATATTATTATTTAATGTTAGTCTGAGAGCCAGCTGCCATTTTAAGAAACGCATAGTACCATAACTGAAACTATTTATGTATCACTAGTGTATCATTAACCACATATTTAGGTTTGTTCATTGATAGAAAGCATGCCTTGAGCTTCTTAAAAAATTGTATATTAAAAATATCAAATAGCTTGCTATGATTAAACTGCGTCTACTCGATCCACTTCTCAGTGCAAAACACACATGTATTTCTACGTGGGGGGCCTTCGGTGGGGCTTATCTCACATGCGATACACAACGTTTCAACACAGCACCAACAGCACACATTTATTTATTGGAAAAAGTCAAACAGTGAAGTGCAAATAGACACTTCTTTTCTTTAAAATATTCAGATAGATGGTAGAGTGAAATCAACTATTTAAAATTTCAGTATTACTACTTTATTGCTCGAAGTAATTAAAACTGGCGGCAGACTCCCTAAAATAAATGAAACTATAAATAAATTATATATTTTAAAACTCCATTTTTGTTAGATTAAAGAGGATGATAAACTTCCACAGATAATTTGCAAAGAATGTCATGAGGAAGTGATATCGCTAATTAAGTTCAGCGAACGTGCAAATAAAGTCCAGCAAATGTATGATGATCTACAAAACGCTATTGACAACTCATTACCAAATTTTCAATTATTATTCGAAAAATATGGTTTACATAAGGATGAATTATCGTCACCGCAAATTGATATGAATGAGGTAGCAGTTGAGGAAATATTCG
This sequence comes from Sphenella marginata, assembly GCA_951509765.1. NCBI lineage: Eukaryota > Metazoa > Arthropoda > Insecta > Diptera > Tephritidae > Sphenella > Sphenella marginata. The sequence continues at coordinate 102,585,660 of OX608080.1, read as the reverse complement.
TACCCGAGGCAGTACTAAAAGATGAGAATAAAAATGAGTTTTATGATCCCATCGGTGATGAGGATAGAGAGATGGGACATGATTCCTATTCATCTAGATCAGAAGATGGATTCAGTAGTGATAGTGAAAGTAGTTCCATGGATGTAAGTCTATCGAAATTAAAGGATACAGAAAAGAAAAGAAGTGTTAAAACTAAAAAATATGAAAACTCCTGCCAAATTTGTTCAGAGAATTTCAAACGTCGTAGCAACTATACACTACACATGAAAAAGAAGCATGGAGTGTTATTTTGCATGCAATGTTCGAATTCATATAAAACCGAATTAGACCTAAAGGAACATATGCTAATACATCGTAAATTATGGAGTTGTCTACATTGCGATGAAAAATTCGAAAGAAAAGGTTTACGCTCCAAACATATGAAATTAGAACATTTCAACAAGGAGAAAACGAGTCAATCATTTGTGTGCGAGACCTGTGGTGAACCATTGCGCACCAAGAAAAAACTCAAGAAACACATGCTGACACACGAAGGCTATGAACCAATATGTAAGGAATGTGGAAAAACATTCAAAACCAGTGATGGGCTGAGGGTAACTAAATTTTTTTAATTATTTAAAAAAGAAACTGTATTATACTATGCATTTCAGAGACACGTACAAATACACGGTGATAAACACATTTGTACAGAATGTGGTAAAGAACTAAGTAGTCGAGTTACGTACAATAGACATATGTTGGTTCATTCCGATACGCTGAAGCATAAATGTGACGTATGTGGGCGATATTTTAAACGTGCTAGAGCACTTAAAAATCATTTGCTTGCACATACAGGCTTAAGACCGTATAAGTGTGACTTTTGTGAAAAAACATTTTCCACCGGTTCAAGTTGTCGTTTACACAAGAAGACTATGCATCCGAATGAATTAGCTGAACTGGAGGCGTCTGGGGTAAAGCAATATACACAAAATATACCCAATTTAGACGAATTAAGAGCAGTGTAAGTATAATATTTAAAAATTCGCTTTGAGTTATTTGTGTTATATTTATTTCTTGTAATGTTTTTAAGCGCGCGTACCGGCACAAACTTCAGACCGTTAATGTCCAAACAAAATGGCTACGTAAATCTAAACAAAAGTGCAATGGATAGTGGCTCTACAATCTGATGTGTTAAGATCAAATAGTGTATAATTATGAATAAATAATATAGTTATATGTATGTGGTCATATTTAATTTAGTTTTATATATTGCTATCTTGTCTCTACATTTAATAAAATATGTGGAAAATATTTGCCTCCTGAGTTTATTAAAAACTTCAACAGATTTCTCGTCTGTTGGGTCTACTCTGTTTACTATCGGAAATTCCGTTTTATATATTACGAAATTAAATCTACTTGTACGGGCATTGTTGATGAAGAACATTCATCTCATATTTATCAATTCATAATCGACTTACTGCTAAGAAATATTAAACTTAATTAAACACGCTTGAATCTTACAAAGATTCCTTAAAAAATCGAAGGTGGTATAGTTACTGTTGTAACAGCCTTGATAGATTGCTCGCTATTTTCCATTAATCTTTTTCGTGTACCGCTGTTTTTGGAGGCAACTGGAGTGAGATTTTCAACCGTTCGTGTCCTGTAAGTCAAACAATTTGTTTTTAATAATTTTTTAACTATTAACAATGTACGTACATATGTAGTTTTTAAGAGCCTTTCCATCTCAAATTGATAAAAAATGGGAAAAACTTTGTTCAGTTTTCTAACTTTCTGTATAAACAGTATCTAGGTTTTCGCTGTAGTAGAACAATATGCTTAATACTGTATTTCATCCAAATTGGAAATGATCGCCTTGTATTATTGAACGATTTGACATGGAAGGAATTATAGTCTTAAGCATTATAAAACTTACACTGTCTTCAGCACCGACAATTTGGGTATATTTTTTGTATATGTCTTCCCCCCTGAAGCCTCTAATGCAGCCAATTCTTCTGGATGTGATTTAAGTTTATGCGTTCGGCAATTAGGCCCATTTGCGAATGTTTTATCACAAAAATCGCATGAATAAGGCTTGAGACCACTATGTAGTATTAGATGGCTCTTCAGTGTTTTTGCACGTTTAAATGCGCGTCCACAAAAATCACACTTATGTGGCATCTCATCAGAATGTACAAGTTTATGTAGATTTAAAGTTGCCCGCGAATTTAATTGTACTCCACACTTCTCGCAGGTATATTTATTGGTGCTATGGGTTTCCAAATGTTTCTGCAAGCAATTAAAAAACATGTTTATTGATTGGATATTTACTTTGAGTAATATTTACATAAGTTTAAATAGAATATCACCCTACTTTAAAGTATATTTGAAGAAGGGTACCTTTAGACGTGCGCGGTTTTTAAAACGTTTCTTACAAGTATCACATTCAAATGCTGCATAATCGGTATGTGTTAGCATATGTTCACGTAGAGCACTCTCTGTACGCACAGTTTCACCACATTCTTCACAAACGAATGGACGAATATCCTCATGTACGAATTTTATATGCGTAGCCACATAATCCTTATTTTGAAATTTTCGGTCACATTGTGGGCAAGGAAATATATTCTTCTCAGACACTGGTCGATGAGTATTCATGTGTTTTTTCAAGTCATATTCAGTTTTAAGTACTTTAGAACATTGAGTACAACTCAGTGTTGGTAGCGGTATGCCATGTTTTTTATGCAAATGTAAGCGATAACTACCAATGCGTCGAAATTTGAGTGGACATTCATTACAAACGAATTTATATTCCTTAGGCTCTGGTGCACGTACTTTTTTTGTATCTGTTTTGTTACACAAATTTGCTCCTTGTGCTGTTGATTTTGTTTGTGCTACTTTCTCTTCATTTGAACTTTTACATAGTTCCTCGCTAAGTTCATTATTTACTTCATTGTCACTGGCGAAAGGATCTTCGTCTTCTTCGACCAAATCTTCATTTTGTAAAGAGCATGTGCTCTCATTAACTACCAAACTAACATCAGTAAATTTATCTTCTTCTTTTATAGCGATTTCGCTGAGAGAGCTCACCTGCGGCATGGTTTCTATTTGTTCATTTTCAACATTCAAATTTTTATATTTTACTTCGTTTAGTTGATTATTTACTTTAAATATACTTTGTGCATTCTCCAAAGAATTTGTTACCGTATTAAGTGGTCGATAATCGCTTAGTATACCAAGTTTAAAACGTAAAGATTGTATATTGTCACCTGTTGGAACTTGAGTATTTTGTAATTCTATGTACATTTCTTGTACTTTTTTCACACGCTTGTGGTACTCAACTATGGAAGTGACTAATGCAAAACACTGTGCACATAATTGTTTGGGAAGTTTTTGGTCCTCATTCTTAGTGATCTGCAAAAAAGAAGTAATTCGTATACCAACAATTCAATTAAAAATATTCAACGGATTTTGCTTACCTCAACGTAAAGAAATTTTCGTATTGCATCTGAAAGCTCCAAATCTACTTGCTCTGTGCAATCTGCAGTTGCGGCATATTCATCTTTCAAAAATATGTTTACATTTTCTTCATCATCATTTGCACAAAGTCGACACCAACGATGCCAATTCTTAGAGACTACGACTTCTATTTTATTGGATGTAATATTTGCTGCTGTAAGCATTTTTTCTTCAGTATATGAATGCAATCTTCAATGTTTAGCAAGGAGCTGTTGCTGATATACCAATAAACAATTAGGCTTGAGTTCAACATTTACGGTATCAACACAAGTTAAAAATCCTATCTATAAATGAAAAAATGATGACTGCTCAGAGCTTTAGTTCTTTTGTGCGGATTATTACTTCCAAAATCAATTGAATATTCTTCACATTATAAAAAACTTTTTGGAGATAGATCGTGAAAGATGTATTTTTTTTTTTTACTTTTTGAAATGCAGTTTTCCCGATGCGGGCTGGGCTAAATATTAGTGATAGGCCCCCGTCCTGTCGATGTTAACGATAGCTTGTTTTGTAAACGCAATCGATAACTGTCGATAGTTAATTTCTGCTTGAAATCCGAAATTAACCACCCTAGTGTGGTGATGGCGCACTAATTATGATAAAATTAGTTATTCGATACTGTGGTTACTATTGCCCAAGGCGAATTAATACATCTATTAATTCGCCTTGGTATTGCCGAAGCAAAAGTCCTAGCCCCATTTAATAGGACTCTGTTATGACCTTTCATTAAATTAATTTCGAACAGGAATTAGTAAAAACGTTCAAGCAAAACAGCTTTTGCTCTTTTTATTTTTAAATGACTGAAAATTTGAAATTTATGTTGTTTTGCTAAATAACGATCAGCGACTTTTTTTTGCAAATTTTACTGGTGATAAATTGTTGTGCTAGGAAATCCATTTAAATAAATACAAATACAAATTTTTCCACCAGAAACTTGCAAGTACCTCTCCCAATGTAAGGTGAAAATGTGCTTCCCCCTTGCAAGTGTTTTGTGTCATTATTCAGTTAGATTTAAAAAAATGCGTTGATAGCCAAACAGAACTATAGATTTATACTGAAATAGCAGGCAACTTAGCATGTCATTTTATTCTTAATGCAACTTAAATAGGAAGATAACTTTGTTTTACCACAACGTTGATGGTATGTTGCTTAATATGTTTGTTTTTGTTAAGTTGTTGGCGTCTAATTGTTTTTCTTTGAACGATGCTAACTCTTTACTTATATTTGTAAGCACTTTTTCCCTGGGCTCATTTCCAACTGTCGGTATATCAACATCTTCAAGTATTTTGGAAGTTTTTTTCCCATCTGTACAATCTGATGAAATTTTTGGCCTTTTACCAGATGAAAAATTACCACTCTGCTTAGTTACCACAGGTAAAAGATTTTCAGCGCAACGTGTTCTGTAAGATATAAATATAGTCTGATTAATTATTACAACACCTAAGTGTACTTAGACATGCATTATTTTCTGTTTTGTATCTACAAATATCAGCAATTGTTTTACGAGCCCCAATATTCAGAACAAATGAGATAGAATTTTTTCATGTTTCGGACTTTTAGGCTTAGGTCAGAGACAGTCAGAATGTTACTGATATTTGTACTCGAACATTTGTATTTGAATTTATTAGGCAGGTTCTGCAATTCACTTTCGAGTGAAATTACGTGTTGAGCCTATGTAAATTGCATGGTTAAAGCAAGCAAATCCGAGTGAAAATGAATAGCAGAACACCCCTGTATAACTTACACTGCCTTAAGCACAGCTAATTTTGGTATATTTTTCGTGTATGTTTTTCCGCCAGCAGCCTCTAAAGCAGCCAATTCCTCTGGATGTGCTTTTCTCTTGTGCGAACGACAGTTTGCACCATTTGCAAATGTTTTCTCACAAAAGTTGCATGAGTATGGTTTTAGGCCACTATGTAGTATGAGATGACTTTTTAGCGATTTGGCGCGCTTGAATTCCCGCCCGCAATATTCACATTTATGACTCAATACATCCGAATGCACAAGCATGTGACGATTCAAAGTAACACGTGAATTCAATTGCAATCCACATTCGCTGCATATGTATTTATTACAACTATGAATCTCCATATGAGTCTGTAAATTGTTAAAAAAAAAAATAGTTATTCAAACTAACCATAATAGACAATATTAATAGCGGTAATAATTTAAAATAAAAGTCATACCTTTAGACGGTATTGATTTTTAAAACCTTTGCTGCATATCTCGCATACAAAAGGTGCATAATCCGTATGTATTAACATATGCTCACGTAGAGTGGATTCTGTGCGGACAGCTTCTCCACACTCTTCACATATAAAAGCACGAACATCTTCGTGTACAAATTTAATATGTTTGGCTACATAATCTTTTGATTGGAATTTTCTATCACATTGTGGACATGGATATACTTTTTTCTCTTCCGCTGGTCGATGTATTTTCGTGTGACGATTCAGCTTATTTATAGATTCGAATGTTTTAGGACATTCAGGACATTTAAGTGGCTCCTCGACTATACCATGTTTTTTCTTCATATGAGCACGATAGTTACCATCTTGTTGAAAATCTACTGAACATTCAACACAGGTGTACTTTTTTTCCACCCGCTTTTTAACTTTTTTTGCATCGCTAGCAGCAAGGGATCTTTTCTTACAACCTTTGCCAAGCTTTTTTTTAGTTTTTTTAATCAACTCTTGCTCTGAGCTTTTACTTCTTTTGCTCGCGCTATCGTTATCTTCCCTCCCTCTAAAGTTTTTACTATGATTTGTTACCCTCGTTTCTTCACCTTCCACAATTAACTCTACTTCCAAATTCTTACTAATGTTTAGTTTGCTCTCGGAATCATAACATTCATCATCGGCAAATGGATCATCATCGTCGTCGTCGTCGTCGTCGAATTCAATAATTTCATTTCTATCTTCAACTTCGTCCGATATGAGCTCGTTTTTTACAATTGTATCTAAAAAACTGTCCTTAATTACAGCCGACAGATCAGCAACGAAAACCTTTTCAATTGCTGATTTTGTAAAGCAATCCTTAAGCGTATAAACATCATTTTCATGCAATACGCATCTATCGCGTAGCGTTCTCAAATCCATGGGCTTCCATTCGCCAGTCCTTCGTATGGTGTCATACATACTTTGCACCTCTCTGACATGATCCACGAACTTAGCCAGTTTCGAAACCAACGCGAAACAATGTATACAAAGCAGTTGAGGTAGATCATCTTTTATCTAAATAAACAATAAATTACATATTATTTTTCTTTTGTCAAACTTATACCATGTAGTTACGTTTATACGGAAGAACTCTTCTAGGAAATCAATAATGCGAATGTTGTTTAGGCTGGTGCTTGTAGTCGTTGCTGCTTGTTGTTGTTCTGGGTCAAGGTTGATGCTTAACGCATCTTCTTTAGCACAAAGGCGACACCAGCATTTCCATTCATCGTTTGTGATATTCTCTTCAGCTTCTAACATTTTTGTGAACTTGTTAAGCTTATTTCAGTTTACAAATGATGCCCGTAGCACTAGGGATGTAAAAATTGTGTGGTTGTTTTGACGTGTGAATTATCGGTAAGTTACATATATATATTAGAAATTAGGGATGCGGCTGTCTTCGATTGCAATACCGAGAACATTGGGAATTTCTTATAATTTCACTAATTGCTATTCAATCGAAATAGCATACTTTTCATACAAAAATTACAATTCTTGCTTGGGATCTAACCCGGGTCAATTTTCGGTTTTTCACTAATAACTTTTCACAGAAACAAAATATTGCTTTTCCCCCTTCGGGTTATTGTTACGGAGGTCAAGACGCGTCTTTTGATACCTCTCTAGAGATTTTTGGACGTGTATTAACACTTGACGTAAACCGTAAAGTATTACCTAATATCTTTCACAGCGATGAAGATGACAGTTCAAAACAGTTTAGTAGCTTATAGTTTTTGGTATACATCTTCGGAAGCTAAACCCTGGCCCCTGCGGTCTTGCTATACAATTTGTGCAATGTAAACCAAATCAAAATATTGAGCGCTTCTTAGGTTTGGCGTATCGTTCAAGTTTTGAAGCTCCTTGTATTTCAACTATTATGGTACGCGTACGTGTCAAAGGAAAATTGAAAAATATCGTTAATTTTATCACTAGAAAAAAATGTGAGTCAATATTTTTTGTCACCTCTGACAATTGGAAACTAAATATATTGTTTGTAAATAAAAGAGTGTTGGAGTGTCCAAAAACAATCGAAATGGACGTGAACAGCATTGAACATGAAGATTGGAAATGCTGGTGTCGCCTTTGTGCTAAAGACGCTACAAAAAATATCAATATGCTGCCGGAACAAAGCCGACAATTAGGTGCTACGGATATCAGTGGATATAGCAACGCTCATCTTGTTGATTTCCTCGAAGAATTCTTTCGAATAAACGTATGTATACACTTAAACTATATTTAGTTTAATAACATTAAATTGTAACTTATTTAGATGAAAAATGATGAACTACCACAATCGCTTTGTATACATTGTAATGCTTTGGTATCGAAATTGGATAAATTCGTAGATCACGTGAAACAAGTACAAACTTTGTATGATACTATACGACTAACCGGCGAATGGAAGCCCATTGATTTGAGAATATTACGCAATAAGTGCGTATTGCATGAAAATGATATTTATACTCTCAAAAACAATGTTTTCACTACAAAGTCATCAATTGAAAAGGTTTTCGTTGCTGATGTTCGGGAAATTGGTGGACAAAACACATTGGATAGCATTGTAAAAAGCGAGATAATATCGGATGAAGTCCAAAGTGACTTTCTTCCCCATGTTGAGGCAGAATACAAAGTTGAATTTGATGATCCTATTGGTGATGGAAATAAAAACTTTTGCAGTGACAATGATAGTAGCGAACATTCAGCGATTAAGATCAATATAAATGAGGCTTTAGATAATAATATAACTAATTTAAAAAGTAAAACTGTTAAAAAAAAATTACGAAAGTTAAAAAAATCTCACAGCTCGGATGATGATCGCGGTGAGCCAGCAAAATACTTTTGTGCAAGCTGCTCTTTGCATTTTCATCGCATTGGTAATTATCGTGTACACATGAAGAAAAAACATGAAAATACCAAAGAGCCTCTCACATGTCCTCAATGTTCAAAATCATTCAAATCGAAATTTAAACTCAACCGTCACATACAAACACATCGACCTCCAGAGGAAAAGAAAATTTTTCCATGCCCACAATGTGACAGTAAGTTTCAAACAAAAGATTATGTTACAAAACATATCAAATTTGTCCACGAAGATATTCGGCCGTTTATATGTGAAGAATGCGGCGAAGCTGTACGTACCGAAACTACACTGCGTGAGCATATGTTGATACACACTGATTATGCACCCTATGAATGTGATGTTTGTAAAAAAGGGTTTAAAAACCAATATCGCTTAAAGGTATATCTTAAAAAAATGAATTTTATGAAAGTTTTCAAATGCGGTTCAACATTTGTATGTTTATATTTACAGAATCATAAAGAGATGCACAGTTCGGATAAACACATTTGCACCGAATGCGGTTTACAGCTTAATTCACGCGTAACTTTAAATCGTCATATGCTTGTACATTCTGATGTGATGCGTCATAAATGCGATTATTGTGGTCGTGCGTTTAAACGTGCCAAAACTCTTAAAAATCATCTAATACTCCATAGTGGTTTAAAGCCATATTCATGTGATTTTTGCGAGAGAACTTTTGCTACTGGTGCCAATTGCCGTACTCATAAAAGGAAATCACATCCCGAAGAATTGGCTGCTTTAGAGGCTGCTGGTGGAAAAGCATACACTAAAAACATACCCAAATTGTCTGTGCTGAAGACAGTGTAAGTATATACAGAGTATTATACAGAGCTAATAACAAAGATTCATTTAGTTGGGATGACTATTTCAAAAACCAAATATGTAGGATACCTACCTGCAAGAAGAATCTTTTGGGAACTCTCGAATGATTGTAATATAGTTTTTGGAATGAATTTTTATAAATGGAAAAGCATGTGCTTTTTGTGGGTTAAATCTGGGTTTTAACAAATTTATCGGCCGTGAGGTAGTTTTTCAAAAATAACAAAATGAGGTTTTAGTTCTTGCCTCATTCCTCCTCTTCATCCTAGAATAACAGATGAGTTTCATTTTTGTTTAACTACAATATTTTTACATTTACATACCCACATACATATGTACAGAACGCGTTCGGCTAAAAATCTTCATCCTGTGGTATCGAAACAAAGCGGTAATTTTTCGCGTGTCAAACAGCCGAAACAGCCACCTACGTCTCCTGCAGAAGACATAAAAGTATCCAGAACTTATGAGCAAAGTATTGCCGATGTGGTTTCATCGTCGTCAAAAGTAGAAGAGTCAGTTGAAGCATTGCTATCAAATAGTCAAGCACCTCAAACGACCAAGGAGAAAAATTTGGAAACTGGGCATTCAACGACTTCGGACAATATACCTGCGCCAACATTTTGGAAATATTAGTTAATATAGTTGTAGGGGAAGCTGTTCCTCTGAGTTCAACTAAAAATGGAGGAACGTATAAAATTTAAAAATGTTAATAATTATTTGCGGATTCCGCACATACGTTTACATTGAAATATTTTGTAATAGCTTTTGTAAGTCCCGATTCGTTAGGTTTTATAATCCCTGCTGATTTTACCTTATTTTCGTCTTTGAGGAATATATTAACATTTTGTATATCTGCCTTTGCACATAGACGACACCAAAGTAGCCAATCTTTAGATACTTCCGAATCAATGTTGCTGGTTGCCTCTCCTATTACTCCTATTGCACTGTGAGACATGATCCAACCATAACAGGTCGTAGCAGCTCGACAAACATACAAACACACAAAAATTTTCTATGTATTTTGTTTTTGTAATTTGTGGGTTTATAGTCAAAATCGTACTGAAAAATGGGTTGATTTCCAAAATTCGAGAAAAAAATAAAAATCAGCTGGCCTATCGACACGACCTGTATTATTGGATCATGCTGTGAGATGTAAATTCTGTTTTTAATGGATTATTTTTCAATATTGTTTAAGACAAATTACTGTAATAATAAATAAACACAAACATATGAAGGTGTTAGAACCAAATGCATCTAAATGACTCTGAAATTTGAGATATTCAAGTTTAAAGTTTACTGCCTTTTGAAAATTCTATGTAAAATCTGGGTAGGGCGTTTATTGTATGGGAAATAGATGGCACTACAACGTCCGAAATGACTCGGATCTCTTTGCAAACAAATAAACACCATATTTCACTATACAAATATGGGTATAACTCAATTTAAAAAAAAATGTCACTTAGATCCTTTTGGTTCTGAGCATCGTGAAGTAAGACAGGTGACGGCAATTGAACAGCTGTTTAATTTTTTTTTCTACTTTTTTCTGCTTTTTATTGATTTTCAAGTGTCAAATGTTTGTCAAAGCCATAAGATATTTTGTTCAAACATTCAAACTCACGATACTCCATGAATTTTTGGTTCCCAACCTTTGACCTTACGATCCTTGCCAGCCGAAGCAACCAAATTAGACTTGGGGGACCACGACATACTATGAACAGCTCCTGAATGTGCACTAAGGGAAGCTTAACAAGGCTGCAACAAAGCCTGCGTTTTTACCGCGGTGTTCACTTAAATTACCACAAATGGCCTAGCAAATACGCGGTCCAACGTTCAACGTTCAATGCATGGATATATTACATATTATCCAACAAAAAAAGAATAATATAATATAATTTAGCAATTTTTTACAAGCAGCAATCTCTTCACTTCTATTTTGCTTCTGTTTATTTGTAAACAAACAATGCGATTTGACAAACTTTTGACATCTGAAACAAAATTTCAACAACAACAGCAAACACACGAAGCTTCTGACGACGCAACCTGTATTTATAAACCTTGGTTCTGAGCCCTTAATATGTTTGTTTACAAAAAGAAATGAAAACAATTTTCAATCGATTAATAGATAAATTGTTTAATCATGATTCATGATTTTAATTGAGTCATGTACCGATTATATTTGACTCATTCTTTAAACTGAATTACTTGCTCGAATACATCATCGCATGCTGAAAATACAGTTATACAGATTTTTCTTTTATCACTATTGAAAAAATTTAATTTATATTTAATAAAATACAACAAATAAAAGCATATTTAAATAGTTTTTAAAAACTTTAAAATAATAAAGATTTATCATTAATCTGAATATTTGTCCATAGCTTAGTGCAATTGGCGAAGGGTGCAACCCTGTATCTCATTACAAACTAACATCTGTTAATGTTTATTTTTTCCAACATAAGTTGAATTTCAATAAATTTGTTAAATGTGATAAAACCCAAACTAAATATAATAAATTAAATATTTTGGAAACTGGAATTACATATAATATGCGTAGTGAAACACCAGTGATGGGAGAAAGAAGCACCAACCTCTTTCCGGATATATCTCAAGATTGGCTACTTTGGTGTCGCCTATGTGCTAAGTCGGACATTCAAAATATAAATATTTTCCTTAAAAATGAAGATATGATCACAAGTTCAGATACTATAGACCGTAACGGGCTCACTGTAGCTATTAGCAAACACTTTAATGTAGAAGTATGTTAGTATTAATTTTAAATTATCAAACTTTTAATCTTTATCCATACTTATTTTTAGATGACCCCGGAAGAACTACTTCCCATACAATTATGTACGGATTGTTTTTTGTTAATAACCTCTCTATTAAAATTCAATGAACGCGTGATTAAAGTGCAGCAAATGTACCTTGCTCTTCGTCATTCGCATAGGAATGGCTTGCCAGATTTACCAGCTTTGCGTCTGAAATACGGTGTATTGGAATATGAACAACCGCATCAGTTTATGTATCGTTCGGTGGCAGAAGTACAATTATTTGGAGAAAAGCTGAATACACACGAAGAGCAAAAGAGATACCCTACTGATGTTGAAATTACATTACAACAGCAGCATATTGGAATTGAAGTAAAGAGAGAAAACTCGAATGATACATCACTTACCGATGAAGACGTGTGCGATTTTGCGAATGAGGACGCTGAGGGCGAGGATCCTTTTGGCAGTGATTTAGAGTATAATAACGAAGATGATACATTATTACATGCTATTGCTAAAAAAAGTTCAAAGCAAATTAAGGAAGGTATTGAAGTTGAGAACGAAATGATTTCTAAGGGCTCGAGTATAAAGAACATAACATCTATTAGACAAAATAAAACTAAAATACATTATGGTTCTAAAAAAAGAAATTTATTGGAAAATGTAACTAGTAATAAACTCGGTGCGTCTAAAGAAGTAGAAGGTGATGAAAAAGATAAATCGTATACCTGTACCGAGTGCTCAAAAGTTTTTAAACGGCTCTCAAATTACCGTTTACATATGGAGCGCAAACATTCCAAAGCTGATGCTGTTCCAAGCTTTATTTGTGCTGAATGTTCTGCGACGTTTAATACATCAACTCAGTTAAAACATCATCACTCCATAAAACATTTGCCATTAGCAGAACGACGTACTATACCTTGTGCTTATTGTGAACAAAAGTTTCCAACCAAACAATATGTGGCAACACATATTAAGTTTGTTCATATGAATGAGCGTTCATTTATATGTGAAGAATGTGGTGAAGCTGTCCGCTCTAAGGCACAACTTAAGCAACATATGCTAACACACACAGATCATGCGCCATTTGAATGTAAAGTATGTAAAAAATGCTTCAAAAATCAGGAGCGACTCAAGGTAAAAAGAAAAATATAGGTCTTCATTAAAATTACTTTTATTAAGTTTACTAAAATATTGCTAATTATAGAATCACATGGAAACGCATAATCCGAATAAGCATATTTGCGCTGAATGTGGTTTGCAGTTGAATTCACGCATTACATTGAATCGCCATTTATTGGTACATTCTGATGTTATGCAACATAAGTGTGATTATTGTGGGCGGGCATTTAAACGTGCTAAAGCGCTGAAAAATCATCTTATATTACACACTGGTTTAAAACCATATTCATGTGATTTTTGTGATAGAACATTCGCTAACGGTTCAAATTGTCGCACGCATAAGAGAAAAGCGCATCCAGAGGAGTTGGCTGCCCAAGAAGCCGCGGGTGAAAAATCGTATACAAAAAATATACCTAAATTGGCCGTTTTAAAGTCCGTGTACGTAATAATTATGCATAAATGAAATACTAACCGTTCAAAGAGATGTAATAGAGTCACACGTTTAATCATGTCATGAGATTTTTAGCACCTACAAGGTTGACACAGTTATGAGGTGTTTAAACGTTTAAACTATTACCCAAAAGAATTATACAAAATAGCATTTCCTTATTACACTTAAGTATAGTATGGTTAAATGAAATCAATTTTTTTCTATATTCCATAGAACTCAGGCAGCCGAAAACCTCGCACCAGTGGTCTCTAAGCAAAGTGGTAACTTTGCATTTGGAATAAAGCCCAAACTTCCACTAGATAGTGTCGGCACAATAAGCAAAAAACAACGCAAGTTATATAATGAGTCTATTTTAAATTCAACATCAACAACAAGTGATGAGCCAATGGAGAACAGTCATAACAACAAATCCAACCAACCTCTTCTACATCCTACAAACATACAGTCAAATCGCAAAAATGAAAATGATAATATTATAACCAACCAAAACGTACCGATCATCGATAATATATATAATCATCTAACAAAACAGACTGCCAGGTTTGGTATGGCTCCAGCAAGTGAAATAAGTCCATTGCATTTGGATGTTAAACGTTCCCGTAGCGAAGTATCAACGCCGACTGGTAACAACAGTTGTATTGATATCGATATAACAAATGCAATCACACAACAACAACATCAACTTTCTCAGCAAGTTATTAGCTCTCCGCAACAACAAACAACAAGTGAGGTTCAAAGTTTTTACCGTTGTTAGCATGTTAAGTTAAATTTTTAATTCAAAATAATCTTAAACTAGGTTTATTTTGTATGAACAATTTTAAAGAAATGTAATTAAAATTAAGGTACTCACGTGCTCAGCGTTTTGATTCTAGGTTTACGTTACAGTGAGAACATCTGTTGAAATGAAAAAAATTCCACGTAGGTTCCTCGAGAGCAAGTAATATAAATAACTGGCCAACCTCCATGATTTTACATAGCAAAGAACGTATGTAGAAGTTCTGCGAAAGACCAATAAGAAGGCCCAACAATGGATGTACCAGCGAAATAAACACTGCACCTTTCCCAAAACATGCGTAAATTCACTGTGTTTTTGAAGTTAAATCAAAATATCAAAATATTCGCCGCCTTGAACCTTTATGTTCTACGTTCACAATCCTCTACGTAAATTGGCTTAAAGTTGAAAATCACCTCCCAGCACTGCCCATGATTTAATGGCACTGCTATAATCGATTTTACAAATGCATATATCGATAATTTTATTTCTTCTCGTGTATGCGGATTGTGGAAATTATAAACAATTATAGAAATTTTTAAAATGTTTGGTTTTCTAAGAGTTACAGACATAAAATAGTTATAACTGAACATTTTTTATTTTAGAATATTGATAAGCAACGTCTGTTTCAAAGAAGAGATACAAATCAACCCAAAAAACAAGCGTCAAAATCTGCTGGATATACAACAAAAAAAAGAATCAAAATTGTGTTAGATATTGAAAAATGACGAATATTCAGTTAACAACTACAACTCCTTGGCTAATGGGCAATTCAGTGCCACTTTTTGAAGAATGGAAAAAATGGTGTCGCCTCTGCGCAAAAGCTGATGCCCACTACATTAATGTATTATCAGGAGAATGCCAGCAGCAAGCCATACTCAAAGATAGTAAATACACTACATTTGCTA
Source organism: Sphenella marginata (assembly GCA_951509765.1). Classification (NCBI taxonomy): domain Eukaryota; kingdom Metazoa; phylum Arthropoda; class Insecta; order Diptera; family Tephritidae; genus Sphenella; species Sphenella marginata. The sequence goes on along the minus strand of OX608080.1, from coordinate 102,570,252 downwards.
TTGTCTCCGCCATTGAGGAATTTTTTCGTGTACAGGTATGCTGAATAATAAGAATCATAATGAAGTATTTATCTACACACGATCTTAGCTACATGTATGAATGAATCTGTATATACGGTTTCATTTGTGGTCGAATTTCCCGGAACCGGTCAAGTTCATTACTGCCCTTGTAGTCATGTAGAAATAGCCACTGTTATACGTTTTTATTTTTTTATATTTCTAATAATTTTTTGTGTTCTTATTCATACAGATCAAAGAAGATGAAAAATTATCACCTTTAGTTTGTGCAGAATGTTTTCATGTAGTACAATCATTTATTAAATTTAATGAGACCATAAGGAAAGTTCAACAGATGTACAATGACTTGCAATATAGCAACGAAAAGACGAACATTGATGTACAAACAATATATGAAAAATATCAGTTATTTAGAGATGAAACATTACCGCCGTTTCAAAATAGTTGCAGTTCTGAACTTCCTGTAGAAGAGATTTTCTTTGTAGAATCAACGACCGCAAGCAGCACAACAGCGAAGTCCACGAAATTTCAAATAAAGCATGAAAAAATTTCTGATGAAACGGCTACTGAAGTATTTATTAAGGATACAAGGATTGAAGATCCTTTTGCAGAAGAGTTTGTGCAATGTGAATTAGAATCTCATAATAAAGATGTAAAAACAACAAATGTAAAGGCAACTACTCCCGTGAACATTGAAGATGAAGATAACAGCAGTAGAGATCCAGATTACGATATGAGCAGGGATACATCAGACGATGATGAAGATGAGTATGATGGTACAAATGAACGGGACACAAAAAAGAAATTAAAAACTGATGACAGCATGGAATCAGATGACTCTACAGATAACACCACTAGGAACAAAGAAGAAAGTAAATATACTTGCAATATTTGCTCACAGCGTTTTCAACGTACTGGCAATTATTCTGTACATATGAGAAAAAAGCACGACATAATCATATGTCCACACTGTCCTAGTTCATTTGAAAACGAGGCGGGTTTAAAAAGACATATGAAAGATCATCGAAAGTTATTTCCTTGCCCACATTGCGATCGCAAATTCCAAGTTAAAGAGTATGTGGCACAGCATATAAAATTCGTGCACGAAGATGAACGTCCATTTATTTGTGAAGCATGTGGTGATGCTTTGCGCACAAAAGGACAGCTCAAAGAACACATGTTGACCCATACAGATTATTCACCATTCGAGTGTAAGGACTGTGGTAAATGTTTTAAGCAAAAGCAACGTTTAAAGGTACTTAGTAGTTTTGTAGTTATTTTGTTCATATAGAGACTATTATTTTTGTGATATTATTTAATATAAAACTAAAATCTTTTCTTTTATTAAAGCGTCACATGCAAATACATGGCGACAAGCACATTTGTACAGAATGTGGAAAACAATTAAGCACTCGCGCCACACTCAATAGTCATTTGCTGGTACATTCGGATAAGATGCCACATAAATGCGATTATTGTGGACGATTATTCAAACGTGCCAAAACACTGAAGAATCATTTAATTGCACATACTGGACTAAGACCATATTCTTGTGACTTTTGTGATAAAACATTTTCAACTGGGCCAAGTTGCCGTTTTCATAAAAAAACAATGCATCCTGTTGAGTTAGCTGCTCTAGAGGCATCCGGAGTTAAAACATATACGAAGAATATACCTAATCTCGATGTATTAAGGGCAGTGTAAGTACTGTATACCCTTTCAGACCCACATAACACAATTAAGTACTGTATAATAAATAAAATAATGAAAAATGTGCAGCTTTTCGCTGATACTTTCTAGTTCACATTTTCGTCGTATTTTACATAATATATCATTCATAATTTTTGTATGAAATTTCTTTTAGATCTCGAACAGCGGAGAACCTTACACCTTTGGCATCTAAACAAAATGGATACGCAACTTTTGATAAAAGTAACATACAACAAGACAATACGAATAGAAAAGGAGCTGACGTTGCTTCAACGAGCGATACGTAAAAGTAATTAATACACATAAAATATACTTAAAAATAAGAACTTAGGCTTTCCGCTGTATGCTTGGATTATTTCCGATTCCTGCAAAAATCGTGAGTACACATGAGTAATGATCAATAAACTGGTTTGAAGACGCATATCGTTCCACTACTACATGATAGACGGACACGGCATATGATATTCCAGTAAGATAGATAAAAATATTTTTTAGGGGTATTTTCCAATCTGGCGGATAGTCTTCAAGATTGCCCATGTTTCCTATTCATACGCTATTTGGTATGTTTGTTGTACAAGACATCCTTTTTGACTAACATTTCATCAGAAAGTATTTCACAAAGTCTTGTACAACCGCTTTTAAATTGAAAATAACGCTGTCGTCTATCCCTGGTATATCATATTTTTTTGGAGCCTGTTCAACCTTCTTTTTGTAATCCTGAATTTGATATTTTAGTACTTTCTTTTTCAAATAGATACGATAACGTTTTGTAAATTTCACATTTATCTATTTCAAAATTACATATTTGTAAGTTTTGCAAGCTCGAGAACCAGAGAAACAATAATTCGTAATGAATTTTAATTGTCAGTTTTGTTGGGAAACATTGATAATTGGAGAAAAATTACAAAGGAAAAATCTACAGCGATGGATAGGATTACATGTTTCAGAGTTTCCAGGCTCATCATCAGATCCCTTTTCGGACACTGGGATGCGAACCAGTGTCTGCACCAAAGCCGCTGTTAGAAAATTCTAACACTAAGCTATGATGCCCTGTGACGTCACAATGCACTTATCTCCACTTCAATTAATTCCCTTTTGTTTGTTTGTTCTTGCCAACAGTGAGCACACATTTTTGAAAAATCTCCTTATGCGATTATATGCATGCATCCAAATGTTGTTGTGAAATATAGTGGTATATTGATTAGCTGAATCGACAAATAAATTCGAACGGAAAGAACTATCATATAATGGTATAGATCCACGTAGATTAGAATATATCGGATTTAATATATATTTAGGTCGTTTGGTTTTCATCAAAGGATAGTAGTAATCCAAAAATTTTACTTCTTCAAAATTTCCATCCTTCCAACGTTTCATTAGTGTATAGTGTATGTAAACTGATGGTTCGACAATGAGTGAGGACATTTCATGTATTTTTTCAAAAATTAAATCATTGCAAACATCGTTTAACCACGACTAATTCTTTTTGTTCAAGTTCCAATAATTCTGACTTGCGCTTTGTCATTTCAATTTGAATAGTAAGTTTGTAACATCCTTGTAGAGAAAAGTGACGCCACTTTCGGCTTGGAAATTCTTCTATTCATTGCATGTAAATCACTTTTTTATGCAAGAACATGAAGTTTATATATTCTGTCCATAGGTTTAAATACATTTCTGTATTTCTTTTACGCAAATCTAGGAAAAACATCAGCTCGAATTGTTGCTAGTCGCAAATTTAAAAATCATAACTGTTTTTGACGCTGTTGATAAAATACTGCAATAAATATGACGTTTTATAATTAATGGTCGAGACACAATTGTGTCGTTGGCAGTCGTAACGGACCCTACTAGACCGGCCTAACCACACTCACTAATACATGCAAGGGAAAATTGTAAATTACTAACACACACAAAGCCTTCTTTCAAACTTTGCTTTTTCTTTGCGTTTCTTCTTCTTGAAAGTGTGAGCAAAATGCAACTGCGTCTTTAAAATATGTAAAAAATATTAAAAAAGGAGTTTAGCAGTGAAATTACAACTAAAATGCCTTGATAAGGAAAGTATATAGTGCTTATAATTGTTATTTAATAAGTGAAGTACTGTTTTGAATATATATGCACCAAATTTTTATACCTTCAGAGGGACGAGCAAATCAAGGAACCTTTGGGCAAATGGAATAAAATTATACTTTTGCAAATGTTTAGTGATAGAAATATGTATTTTAAGAATTTACTGATTATTGTATACGTGAAAATTGTGCAATTTTGACTTATATTAAACAATAAAAAGCAAATCTAATAATACAAACAATTGTCTTTTCATAGTTAGCTATATCTGTGGTCATAAACGATAACAACCTAACTCGACTTAAGAAATTAGACCAATTTAAATTTCTTCTAGCGATTTTTTGTAACAAAACCGATTTATAACTTAGGCAAACATATTGGATTTAATTGGTTATTAATACAGTAATAAAAGACCAATGAGAGTCTTGAAAAATGTATCGATGTTGCTATTCAAAATCGGCAGCAAAAATTTCAACTGGTCTAATTTCTTAACTAGACTTAGACTGTTATTGCTTACGACCACAGATATATAAAGTTTGCGTCATTCATAACCAATAGCGCTGGCTTGTGTTTGCATAATACCTGACTGTTAGCGCTAACCAAACTTTGCATTATTGATAACGTGAGTGAAGAGTACAGATTTATGTGGTTTTACATGCGCTAGAATGGGATGTGGTATACGTACGTGTGCAAAAAAACAGCAAAGACACGGTTAGATTTGGCACACTGCTCTGCAGAAACTAATTGAGAAATATATGTAAAAATAACACAAGCACAAGTTAGGCCGAGTGGTTATCTGACTCGTCAGATAACCTACAGCTGTCTAGTAGGTGAGTTTCCGAAAGTGTAGCGTCGCTATCGGACAGCTGTTTGATCAGTGACAACTCAACTGATACTCAGGTCTTAGGTAGTGAGGCCTCAGAATTGTGATATAATTTCTATGGCGTTGGTGAAAAACATAAAGTAGTAGAACATTGTTTTTGCTGCAAGTTTTTACTGACTTCTGATCGCTTGTTCTCATTTTTGTAAAACTAATGTATGAAGTTCTTAAATCTACGAAAAAGATGCTGCCAATTGACACACACCCTTATAAGGTACATATATCGATAAGTTTTTCCCATATTTAGATTTTGCTAACAATTAAAGAAGTATTGAACAAATTTTGGAGTACATAAATATAGCAAGTATCATATTGTGTTGAATACGAAAGTTGCGGGATTTTAATATGGCAGAAGATGCTGTGTGCTCGGACGTAATTTTACGTGGAAAATGGATGAAATGGTGCCGTCTATGTGCGAAAGCTGATGCACAGTACATCAACGTTGTTTCTGGACAGTGTGAGGAATTAATGAATGAAAATAGTTTAAAATGCTATAAGGACTTGGGGAATGTTATAATGGAGTTCTTGCGGATTCATGTAAGCCACATTAAGCATTTAATATTTATTTATAGTACAAATTTTTATTTTCAGATTAAAGAAGATGACAAACTTCCACAGATAATTTGCAAAGAATGTCATGAGGAAGTGATATCGCTAATAAAGTTTAGTGAACGTGCAAATAAAGTTCAACAAATGTTTCATGAACTACAAAGTTCCATCAATAAAACGACAACAAATTTACAAATGTTATTCGAAAATTACGGTCTCAACTCTTATAAAGATGAATCGTTGATGCCGCATACTGGTATGGAACAACCAGTTGAAGAAATATTTGTTAATGATTTTCTGGAGACCACTATTGTAATGCCAACTGATAGTAACGTAAAAAATGAAAAAGTCACAACTACTGAAGCACAAGTTGAAACAATAAGTTCAAAGGATGAGAAGAAAATAGAATTTCAGGATCCTATCGGCGATGAGGGCAGAGATTTTGACTATGACCCTTGCTCATCGGAAGCTGGATTAAGTAGCGGTAGTGAAGATATAAGTTTATCAAAATTAAAAGAGAAATCCAAACCTATGTCTAAAAGAAATGTTAAAAGTAAATTAAAATCCACTGACAAATCTGACGATACATTAAACGAATATTCCTGCCAAATTTGCTCAGAGGATTTTAAACGTCGCAGCAACTATTCCTTACACATGCGAAGGAAACATGGCGTTTTTAATTGCCAACAATGTTCAAACGCATTTAAAACCAATTTAGAATTAAAACAGCATACACAAGAACAACATCGAAAGTTGTGGAATTGCTTACATTGTGACGAAGCTTTCGAAAGAAAAGGCTTGCGATCCAAGCATATGCAGGTGGTACATAAAATAAAGTATTCTACTAAAAATCCATCGAATAATCCGTTGGTATGTGAAGTATGTGGTGAGACATTTATGTTAAAGAAACACCTTAAGCAACATGTACTTACACATACCGGATATGAACCATTAAATTCATGTAAAGTATGTGGAAAAACTTTCAAATGGAAATACACTCTCAAGGTACTAATTAATAATTTAAATAGATGAGTAGAGCTTATGATTTCGCCTCAGTTGATGGTAAAATTTCGCTTGATTATGGGCTCTTGGCAAACAGGCAAACATTACAAAGCAGATGTCGGGAGAAATCGCAAGCTCTATAAAAAATATTTTAAATATAACAATAAGCGGGAAAAAATTTTAATATTTCTAGAAACACTCAGAAATACATGGAGACAAATTTATATGTGTCGAATGTGGCAAACAATTTAGTTGCCGTGCTACGCTAAACAATCACATGCTAGTGCATTCCGATTCGATGAAACATAAGTGTGACGTATGCGGGCGTGCGTTTAAACGCGCCAAAACTCTCAAATATCACTTGATAGCACATACGGGTCTAAGACCATATTCATGTGATTTTTGTGGAAAAACATTTTCCACCGGTTCGAGTTGCCGTTTTCACAAGAAGACTATGCATCCAAATGAACTAGCTGCATTAGAGGCATCTGGTGCAATTGCATATACAAAAAATGTACCCAATTTAGATGAACTAAGAGCGGTGTAAGTAAAATTTGAAAATTCATCATCAGAATTATTACTGTAAACCATTTTTTTTTTGACATACATATATTTCGTATTTTTAAGGGCGCGTACCGGCACAAACTTCAGGCCATTGATGTCCAAACAAAATGGTTATGCACCCAAATCTTAAAAGTAGAACAGATGGATCTGCACTCTCATGAGCAAGTCAAGTCAAAATATGATGAATGGAATAATCACTCAATAATGTTATACCTACATATGTATGCCAGTTTTTATTTATGTATGTACTATATGTTTACTGAAAATTCAAAAAGTGAATTTATTCGATTTTATGAATTATATAATCATGCAATTAATTATTAAGTAAACTACCATTATCTATTTAAATATATCAGACACAGGCTTAGGCAATGAAAAATCTGTATCATTTATTATTTAAAGTGTATTCCAGAAAATGGTTACTATGTAGTTTAAAAATATTTACCTGCTACTTTTTGTGATGTGATGTAATAACTGCATATAATTGTATATGGTACATCTTTATCTTCTTCATTCGAAAGTACATTCAATGGCTTGCTGTTTTGATATGTAATCTCATATTCGATATGATAATAATTACTTATACGATGATTCGTAGTTTGATGGACAATCATTTGCCTGTTTTAAAATTATTATGTTGCTCGAGAATTCATATGCTTTCTATACCGCTTTCCCATGTCTATCATTTTGTTTCCAATAATTCTGTCGGCAATAGGATGGGGTAGCAGAAAATGTAAGTTATAGACATGGAAAAGCGGAAGCTAATAATGTATCGTGTCATGTTTGGGTTATCCTGTACAATGTAGGCATCAGTTAAAACGAGTTCGTGCCGTTTTTCTTACTTGTTGAACCTACTCTGATCACACCAATTTGGTTTTTCCAGTGAGCAGAGAAAAAGTTGCTGTATCTGTTGATCAATCATAGAGTTTCTGGTATTTCTTTACCACGTCTCGTACAATTAGATTGCACATGGTAGAATAACTGTATCGAAATCACCCTATTGCACTCGAGCTATACGAGAAATTAATAAAAGATTGACTTGATTTATATTACATAGGATTTATTGAAAAATCTATCCGCTTTAGATGTGACCCCAGCTTCGACTTGGCTTAATACATGTGTCGTCGTTATTTTTTAGGTAGTTTTTCTAGGAGCATAGCCGTTTTGTTTAGACATCAAAGCTCTAAAGTTTGTACCAGTACGCGCGCTAAAAAAAATACAAGCATACATTATATGCGTATATGTATGATAAATCAAACATAAGGTTAAAAACAATCCTGCCTATTACGGTATCCGACGGATGCTTTGCGGAGGGAGTGCGAATCGATTCGCGAGAAAACAGTTGCGGATTTGACCTTTAAAACTGAAAAATTTACACTGTCAAGATATTTTCTTCATTTCTTGTGTTGAATACGCTAGTAGATTTAAAGGAAATCGATAAAGTGACTTTTTTAAGTTTTTTAACTCAGATCCACAACTGACTTTTTCGCGAATCGATCCGCTCTCCCCGCGAATGGCATCCGTCGGATATGGGAGTAGGCATGAATTATCAAATGCTAGTACTCATTTCCAGTGTAAAGCAGTGAGTCGTCACTACTTTTCCAGTATATAATAATAATAATAATAAAATTATCAAATACATAAAGTCAACAATCCATTGGACCGGTGATAGGCTCAACATTCGCCCGTAGAAGGAGCCACCCTGCTACAATTAGTGGCTACTCTGAGGATAACAGTTTAAGCGAAAAATGTGCCCAGTTAGGTAGAGTTATATAAATATTATACTTACACTGCTCTTAATTCAGCTAATTTGGGTACATTTTTTGTATATTGTACTGCTCCAGACGCCTCTAGTGCAGCTAATTCATTCGGATGCATAGTTTTCTTGTGTAAGCGACAACTTGAACCAGTGGAAAATGACTTTTCACAAAAGTCACATGGATATGGTCTTAGACCGGTATGTGCAATCAAATGATATTTAAGTGCTTTATGTCGTTTAAATGCTCGCCCGCATACATCACATTTATGGGGTGTTACATCGGAATGTACCAACATATGAGTATTTAGAGCTGCTCTACAAGTTAGCTGCTTTCCACATTCAGTACATACAAACTTGTCACCATGCCTTTCAAAATGTTTCTGTGAGAAGAAATTTGTTTGTGTTTATTTATTTTTTATTAAAGAAAATGTTCCACAATTTTGATTACCGTAAGGTTAGACTTGTGTTTGAAAATTCTTCCACATACTTTACATACATTAGGTTCATAATCGGGATGTTTGGCCAGCATATGCTGCTTTCGCTGTTTCTTCTGAGGAAATGCCTCACCGCATACTTCGCAAACAAATGAACGGCTATTAGTTGTAATCCTATTTTTACTTTTCTGCATGATGTTGTGCTCGGTTTTTAAATGATTTGTTTGTAAATTCTTTCTGTGGAAAGTTTGTTCACAATACGGACAACTCCATAACTTGCCGTGCTGTTCTTTCATGTGTTGATTCAATTCTGATTCGATTTTAAATGAACTTTTACACCGTCGACAATTTAATAATCCATGTTTTTTCTTCATATGTAAAGAAAAGTTGCTGCGCCTTTTAAAAATTTCGGAGCAAATACTGCAAGAATGCGTGTATGATGTATCCTCATCGTTTTTTCGAGATCTCAAAGTATTTTTATCGTTGCTGTTTTGTTTCGCTTTATCTTTTAGTTTTGATAAACTTATATCCATGTCTTCACTATCAGTAGTACATGCATCATCCGAGAACGAAGATGGAGACGAAGACTCATAGTCTATATCTCTTTTCTCGTCGTCGAAGGGATCATCAACCTCCTTCTCATCTTTTGGTATTTGTTCCACTTGAGAACCGTTTCTATTTTCATTTTTAGTTGGCGAATCAATAGTGGTCTCCACAAAATCATTAACAAATATTTCTTCAACTGGTTGTTCCATACCAGTATGCGGCATCAACGATTCATCTTTATAAGAGTTGAGACCATAATTTTCGAATAACATTTGTAAATTTGTTGTTGTTTTATTGATGGAACTTTGTAGGTCATCGTACATTTGTTGGACTTTATTTGCACGTTCGCTGAATTTAATTAGAGATATCACTTCCTCATGACATTCTTTGCAAATTATCTGTGGAAGTTTGTCATCTTCTTTAATCTGAAAATAAAAATTTGTACTATAAATAAATATTAAATGCTTAATGTGGCTTACATGAATCCGCAAGAACTCCATTATAACATTCCCCAAGTCCTTATAGCATTTTAAACTATTTTCATTCATTAATTCCTCACACTGTCCAGAAACAACGTTGATGTACTGAGCATCAGTTTTAGCACAGAGACGACACCAACTTTTCCACTTTCCGCTTAAAAATATATCCAGGCCAACACCTGAATCTTCTGCCATGCTTGAATAGCCTATTTTTCGGTATTATAGCACTAGGTTACAGACTATATGTGTCGCTAAATAGATTGTTTTCGTATGTCCTCTATTTAATTGTAAGCAAGTACAGTAGGAAGTATAAGTAAGTACAGTAGGAAAACTCTGGTGAAATTACATCCTGGAGGTGAAATTTTTAGAGTCGAAATTAATTGTAGTATGCAATTACTTATACCCACGGTTGCATTACAGCACCAAAACAAAACTAAAGGAGTAATTTTAGAAAAAGAGTATTTATTGCACATATTAAAAATAGGGTGTTTTGTTCTATGGCAAGTATACAAAATAAAAGTAAAATGGTAAAATTTCACAAAAATACATATTACTGATGAATTGCTGCTAGCGATGACCTGAAAAGCAGACTTTTAGTGCTTGTTAATTTTCAAAAAGTGGAAAAAATATTGGGTTTGCAGACTATATTGAGTATGATTATAGCTATAAATTGAGTTTTAGCTCTATACTATATATTTGAGTAGACACTTCTGGGTAGCGAACCCCCTTTTGCAAAATAAAACCACATTTTCTATCGGGTCGATATGGGCGCCTCTATTAAAGCAATGGTTTTTTAATCATAAAATCTCTAAGCTGGACTAAATTGCATGTCTAGACTATATTTTTTATTTAAATCTATTCAAAACTTAAATCATACAGAAATCGCCATAATTCAAAGTAAAACGTTCAACACCCTGTAGCAAGTGTGCTATTGAAAACATAGTATATGACGAAAACTCATCGCAAACCTATCAGAGATCAATCTAAAAATAGATTACCTATCATTTAAAACAACTTTTATCATTTTTCGTTTGCTTTGCGGGACTTAATTTTACTTGAATCTGTGTACACACGCCACATTGTAATTAACATTTAACACAAGTACTAACATATGTATACTTTGACAACATCTTTGTCATAATTATAAAGCATTATGTTTCTTAACGAACAACCGAAAAATATCTAGATGTACTTTTAACAATTTTTCTTTTTTTATTCACCAAATTAATTTTGCAACACACAACCCTGAAATGCCAAAAAAGCGTTGACTGCCACCCCGTGTACAGCCTTGCGGTGAATATAATCAGCTGATTGGTACAGAGTTTTACTATTGTATATACTGTGACAAAAGAATGGGGGAAAATTTATCGATATCCTAAAACGTTACGCATCTTTGCGCTGAGTTAGTGCGCTGATTGCTGTATTAAGGCCGTGTGGGGAATCGATGTTATCTGTTAACATACCGTAACGCTAACGCCATAACCACACCATAGCCAACCAATTGAATTTTGGTTCGTCTGTCATGCAGCGAAGTGGTGTTTACTATCACCTGGCGGAAATTGTCAGTTATGACTATAGATTTATGGATGAGGAAGCTTGTCTGCGCTTTTACAACTCAATCAAGTTAAATTGTAATTAAAATAACTCAACTTAAAAAAAGTAAACTATTTTTTGGCCTTTTGAAATACAACTTATTTCAGTTTAATTGATTGATTTGACTGATTACTCCACAGCGGCAATTGTGGAATTGCGAAATGAGGTTGAAAAAAAACTCTTAAACTTCTGTGGAATGAATAAAAGGAGGCATGGAATTGTATAGTCGTCCAATTGTAATTGATCCTTGCTCCTTCGCACTTCAAACTAGATGAAAATTAAGTATATATATTACATATCTATTAAAAATTGTGTACATTTTGTAAGTGACATAATCATCAATTTGCAAAACCATCCTTTGCGGATCCATCCTTTGAAGGTATAGGTGCGTAACCATTTTGTTTGGACATCAGCGGTCTAAAGTTAGTGCCGGTACGCGCGCTTTAAAACCATACGAAAACGAGGTATGAAATAAATGGTCTAAGACATATACATATACTTGGTATATATTATACTTACACTGCTTTTAAATCAGCTAATTTCGGTACGTTTTTCGTGTATTGAACTACCCCAGATGCCTCTAGTGCAGCTAATTCATTTGGATGCATAGTCTTCTTGTGTAAACGACAACTGGAACCAGTGGAAAAAGATTTTTCACAAAAGTCACATGGATATGGTCTTAACCCAGTATGCGCAATCAAATGATATTTAAGTGCTTTGGGTCGTTTGAAAGATCGTCCACAAACATCACACTTATGTGGCGTTAAATCGGAATGTACCAACATATGACTGTTTAGCGAAGCTTTGCAAGTAAGTTGTTTACCACATTCAGTACACATAAATTTGTCGCCATGTCTTTCTAAATGTTTCTAAATCAGTAAAAATATTTCCAATATTAGTGAATTTATTTAATTTCAAAAAAAAAAGAGGAAAAAGCTTTTATTACCTTGAGGGATGACTTCTCTTTGAAAACTCTTCCACATATGTTACATACATTGGGCTCATAATCGGGGTGTTCGGATAGCATGTGCTGTTTTCGTTGCTTTTTTTGCGGATAGGCCTCACCGCATACTACACAAACAAATGAACGGTTATTAGTATTAGTTATGCTCTTGACTTTCTTGTTGGTACTATGTTCAGTTCTTATATGGTTGGATCGTAAGCCCTTCCTTATGAATGATTGTTCACAATGTGGACAGTTCCATAGCTTTCCATGTTGTTCTTTCATATGTTGTTTCACTTCTGATTCGGTTTTAAAGGCGCTGGTACAACGACGGCAATTTAATAAACTATGCTTTTGTTTCATGTGTCTTGTATGATTGCTACGGCGTTGAAAATTCTCTAAGCAAATGGTGCAGGAATATTTATTTGATGTGTCTTCAGATGTTTTAGTGGTGTTCAATTTTCTTTTAACGGTACACTTTCGCTTTGGTTTGTCTTTTAATTTTGATAAACTTGTTTCCTTGCTAGTACTTTCACTATCACTACTGCTTCCGTCATCTGATGACGAAGATGAAGACGCCGAGTCGCTGTCCATATCTCGGCCGTCGTCACAGTCCATTTCTCTGTCATCGTCACAGGCGAAGGGGTCATCAAACTCCGTTTCCTTTTCATCCTTTGATATTGCGGGATCTTCTTGTTCTAAACTGGATACTTTTTCATTTTTAACAACATCAGGCGTAGAAAGGGTTGTCTCTATAAAATCGGCAACAAATATTTCCTCAACTGGTAACTCCATAGCGCTTTGTGGCATCATTACTTCATCTTTATACGTGTGGATGTCATAGTTTTCGAGCAACATTTGTAATTCTGCTGCTGATTTTTCGATTGAATTTTGTAGGTCATCGTACATTTGTTGGACTTTATTTGCACGTTCGCTGAATTTAATTAGCGATAGCACTTCCTCATGACATTCTTTGCAAATCATTTGAGGGAATTTATCATCCTCCTTAATCTGGAAAAATCAAGAATTAATGCATTAATATATGAACGTTTTAAGCATATTAAACTTACATGAATTTTAAAAAACTCCAAAATTACATTAGCCAAATCTTTATAACACTTAAAACTACTTTCATTCATGAACTCCTCGGACTGCCCAGCAACAATGTTGACATACTCAGCATTAGCTTTTGCACAGAGCCGACACCAACTTTTCCACTTTCCACCCAATATGAGATCCGAACAGATATCCGAATTTTCAGCCATTATAGTCACTTAATTTATTATTACACCAGATAAACTTAATATTTGTCACGGTTTCTATCTATTTGGTAGAGATGGAAAACTCTAAAGAGCTATCGGTAGTTTTTGATTAAGAGTGCTATGTGTTATGTGGGCCTGAAAGGGTTAAGAGAAGTATCGAATATTTGTACCCTACAAGAAATGATTGATCGGTTGCATCAATACTTTCACACTGCCCTTAATATCGCTTCTCTAGTTCAACAACGACGCAATTGTCAATTTTAAAGTTGCGAGATAACGCTCACAAAAACTTTAAAAAGTACTAATTATTGCTGTGTATCAATTTTATAATTGTATTACAAATAGTTTTCGCGCTAGACGCTTGCGAAGTTGTTCCAATCGTGAATAACGTATGCGCGGACAAATATTGAAACTTGCTTCACCAAAACTTTATATTTTACAATTGCGTCGTTGTTGAACTAGAGAAGCGATATGTTGAAACAAAATCTTGACCATTTTGAACTGCTGACAGTCTTATGATATATCAAATCAGGATCACTTTTTTCTTACTTTCAGGTATTAGGCCATTAGCGACCGATTTGCCCTTGAACCTTTTAGATCATTGTACCACCCCCGTATTTGAATTGGCTTAACGCGCTGAACTTAATTTCGGTTGCTCTCATACAATTTTTATTGACCATAAAACGTTTTTGACAAAAAATTCACGCAGTGCGTTTTTGTATAACTGAACTAAGAATAACAATTTTTGTGGACAAAATGGACAAACCTCATGAGGCTATAGGTTGATTCTTCCATTAAATATTAAATGAGGAGGTCCATAACAAAACGCAATAATTCCACCAAAACAATTTTTTGGAAAAACGAAAAAAACTAATTTGAAAATAAAATTAATTTAATTGGATACATATGGAAATGTTTCATTTTGGTCTGAACTAATATTTTTGGCGTTGAATAACAGTAAAATTATTGACCTTTGGTATGTTTTATAGGAATGGTTACATAGGTTTTAATGCGTAGAATTGGATTTAGTTAAAAAACCAAAATATTTGAAAAGTGGAATTGTTGCGTTTTGTTATGGACCTCCTCAAATGGATATATCTTTGTTGTGTTTAAGCCTATCATATTGGGCCTTATTTTGCAGCTTGCTTACAAATATAGTTTTATTCAAATTTAGTATCTTACTGATTTTGGATTGGTTGTAATTTCAATTGCATTCGTTGCTTACCATAATTGTACTTCGAGGCAGTCGAATAAAGTAGAGAACAGACAGAATATCAGTTCGTGTTTTTTTGGAAACTTATGTGTAATATGTATTTCTACACAACTAGGTTTATAATAATGAATATGTTCCAATATTTTTACAATAGACAAATTAAACCGGATGATATTGTTTACTCCGCACTAGATACATTCACATTCGGCGCTGGATTTACAACCTCAGTCCTTGCTTTTATTTCCTTGTCGAAATGTACAAATCCCGTTTGTTTAGATGCCAGTGGTTTGAAATTATCGCCTCTTTTCGACCTGTAGATAATTAAACGAGAAAATAATTATTGCTTATGTCGCTTAGGCTCCCGTTACACGGTCAGTAAATACTGTCAGTATTGGATCACAATAAATACTGAAGTACTGATGGATCACAAATCGACGTTACACGCTCAGTAAATACTGTCAGTAAATACCGTCAGTACTTTTGCAATTTTCATGCTGTGTGGTTCTAAAAAATGTACTTAGAAAATAAAAAGCGGGCATGTTTAGCTATATTAATAGCTTTTTCAATCAAAAATAAAAAGATTTGTACTTTTTTATTTCCAATTCATTTCAATTTATCAATATAAATATATAATATATAAATTAAATCATCCGGGGAAAAATATATATAAATACTTATGTTAAAGATCCCGAAATCCTTTTTAAATTGCATCAAATGATGAAAATAGAGACCTTACTGAGTATTCTTCAGAATTTCCTATCTCTTCAGTGGCACCTATATCTGTTTGGTAACAAAAATCTTCACCTTATTCATATAATCATTTCATCCCACATCCCATAATTCTGGCAATGTTTCTAGTGTTTCTATAAATTCTTTCCATATATTTTGCTCACGAGAAAATTGTGGTGGCTCTTCGCTATCATTAAAAGCAGCCATTGCCACAAAATATAACAAAATAAACATTCGCTTATAGCGACCGCACGTGCATTTCATATGAAAATCCAAAAATACTGACGTATCGCGAAAATGATGTTACATGGTCAGTAAATACTGTCAGTATTTTGATCACAAAATTGGATTTCAGGATTTCTAGATATTTTGCGGTAAATATCACGATCCATCAGTATTTGATGTTACACGGTCAGTATTTACTGACCGTGTAACGGGAGCCTTAAACGCAATTCTCAGCCGAAGTACAAAACTGTATTAAATTAACTTTCATGCTGACAATCAAATACGGAAACTGAAATTTAATTTTTTTTTTGTTATCGCTCTAAAAATAAGTCAATATCCAGCTCTTTTGGCAGAATAATACTTAATTTTTTAGTTTTTTTTTGTATGTATACTTACACCGCTTTTAATACATGCAAAGTTGGTATATTTTTGGTGTATGCTTTAGCTCCGGATGCTTCGAGCTCGGCTAATTCCTTCGGATGCATAGTCTTTTTGTGAAAACGACAACTTGGACCAGTTGAAAACCTTTTATCACAGAAATCACATGCATACGGTCTAAGATCAGTATGTGCAATTAAATGATTTTTAAGCGTATTAGCACGTTTGAAAAGACGCCCACAATAATCACACTTGTGTGCCATCTTATCGGAATGCACTAATAAATGACTTTTAAGTGTAGCACGAGAACTCAATTGTTTCCCACATTCAGGACAAATATACTTGTCTCCATGTATTTGCATATGCCTCTGAAATGTAAGGAAAATTTATTTAAATGGTTTAATTTATTTTATTTGAAATTGTGAAATATCCACTCGTTTTAATATCTTTATCTAAAAATTTTTAATAAAAAATATAATATAATAAAGTAAGTAGATAGACCCCAAAAGTATCTCAGCAAATGTTCGTACTATATATCAACTGCAATTCAAGGTTATTTGAGTCTATATAATATAGTATATTAAGCGGATTTGCTTGATTTTACTAGTCATTTGTAACTGAGATACCGCTCGTTTAGAGCATTTTTTTGGGATTGTATGTACAATGTAAAATAAATGCTCTACGGACAGTGTTGTATTACCTTTAGCCGACTTTTAACTTTGAAGCTTGAGCCGCAAACTTTACACTCATAAGGCGCATAATCTGTATGTTGTAGCATATGCTCCTTTAGTTGCTTTTTACCACGTAACGTTAAACCGCATACTTCACAAATAAGCGATTGTTGTTTATTTTCATGTGTACATCTTATATGCCTAGCTAAACGCGCTTTAGATTCCAATTTCTTGTCGCATTGTGTGCAAGCATATTGATTGCTATGATTTTTTATATGATGCCTTAGTTGCATAGCTGTTTTGAATGATTCAGGACATTGTAGGCAAATTATTTCTTTGTGTTTTTTTTTCATATGTGAAACATAGTATTTGATACGTTGAAATTTTTGTTCGCATTTTTTGCATGGATAATTATATGCCTCTTGATCGCCATTACTTTCTTCTTCGTTACTTTCT
The DNA here is from genome assembly GCA_951509765.1 of Sphenella marginata. Classification (NCBI taxonomy): domain Eukaryota; kingdom Metazoa; phylum Arthropoda; class Insecta; order Diptera; family Tephritidae; genus Sphenella; species Sphenella marginata. The sequence goes on along the minus strand of OX608080.1, from coordinate 102,552,777 downwards.
TCTGCAACTTTTTGCCGCTTTGATCTTGTCAGAATCTTTTTTGATTCTTGTTTAACTGTGCATTGTGATTTCATTTCATCGTCGTCATCATCGCTACTTTCCATTGTGTCATCAGCAATTGGAGAATAATCTTTATCTATAGTACCATCATCATCATCCGCAAAAGGATCCATAAATTCGTCTTTTTGAAATTCATTCAATATAACCTCCACCGCTGGAACTTCATGATGAATCTTTTTTTCACTTTTAACTTCAATATTTGCAATGTCGCCAACAATATCACTTGCACATGATAAATCAGCAACAAAAATTTCTTCAACAGAAGGCTTGTGTGTGGTTTCATTATTTATAAAGAATGTTTCATTTTCCTTTAGGTTGTATTTCTCATGTAAAGCTTTGGGGTCTGGTTTAAGTATGCATACTTCATTCTTTAGGTCATCATACATTTGTTGGACTTTAAATACACGTTCCCTAAATTTCATCATGGAATCGATTATATTATAACATTCTGTACAAACTAATTGAGATAATTTCTCATCTTCTTTAATCTGCAAAATAAAATGAAAAATAAATAAAAATATACTACTTGTTTAATATTGATGTTGGAATGTACATACATGAACTCTGAAGAACTCTTCTATAATGAGTATAATGCCCATTCTATTGCTGTAGTGACTATACGCTGTCGGATCGTTTCCTGGCAGTGGCTCGAAATGTCCCGATATAATATTAATGAAATTTGCATTGTTTTTAGCACATATACGACACCACTTTTTCCATTCATCAACGAAAAATTCTTGTTTATACGTCATGTCTAACTCCGCCATTGCAATGAGCTTATTCGATGTACATATATCACCTTTGTATTGCTTGCCACTGTTGTACTTTTATAACTCAGTTTATTTCAAAAAATATTCCTCGACTAAAACTCTATTCAGGTAGCGTGTGTTTTGTATGTGGAACACGAATATTTTATAAGTTTCGAGTACAAACGCTAAGAAATACAATTAATTAACCATTGTTTTCATTTTTCTGTTAGAGATGGCAAATTATTGTTGGTCTTATCGGTTGCGGTTAGTTTGTTAAAGATAACATCTAAAGCTTAAAGTACACTTGCGACGACAACTCGACTACAGCAAAACCGTGAAGTGGTTTTGAAGGGGGTAGCTAAACACTGCCGTAAAAAATAGAAGGGTTAAAACTTAACTTGAACTGTTGATATGGGTCTCAAGAGACGAATATCAAAACCGTTTATGTAATGAATAAATAGTGTAATTAAAATGCGTTATGAAGCGAATCAAACAACAAAAATTGAACTTATAAATGCCCTTATTTCAGCCTTTACCGGCAATATTAGAACCGTCAAATTACGCTACCGAAATTGTTGTCTATAACCGCAAATCTGGTAACACTATCAAACCCTAAAAAGGGCTGATTTGTTTTTGTAAACAAAAAAGTAACTACCAATTGCTGCCTGCTTAAAAAATTTATTATATCGATCCAACGTTGTTATGGTCTACTTCCAACTTATAGTCATTTTCCTTTATTGAATTTGATTGATATGACTCACTGCGGTTGGACAGGTGACAGTTTAGGTTCACCCTGCGGTTTGACATAAATCGATAGATTCTGGGAAGTGGCGTGATTTTTGCCGAGGTGGCAGCACCAAATGTTCCATAAATTGGAAAAAGGCACCAATAACGGAACTTTTAATTTCCAGACAAACAAGTGGTTGGTGTGTTCTCGGTGTGGCCAGAAATAAATTTTAGGGTGAACCACATTGCCCGAAAATGTCAACTTGAAATAAATGGGCAATTGGCGTCAAGCAAATGGTGTTTAATTTTTGCGACGGCAATTAAAGGACATATGTTATTAATCAATTGATCAGGGTGGGAGACACGTGGAATCCTGTCCTGATTCCTGACTTTGACACAGCTGGCATTACGGTTTCGACAGAATTGGCCGAGCGCGAGTAAAATATTTTATATTGCCAGGCAACATTTCAGCAGTAAATGTCAATTAATTACTAGTCAAAAGACAAAATTATTGTAAAGATGGCAGTTTATTTCATGTGCCAACTTAACCAAGCATGTAGCTTGAAACATTGTCAATGGCGAGGTCGGGTGAGGAACTTCATGTGCCTCCTACCCTGAAACCCAGTAACGTCGGGTTCCGCGGACCACCAAGGGAACACACTAAACACAAGTTCTAGAACCTTCCTTTTTTCGCGCGCCAACATAAGCGTGCCTTTAGGGTTCGGACTTAGTTAAAATTGTAGTAATTTCAATACTAAATGCACTTTACACAAATCTACTACGCTTTATGTTTCCATTTAATATTACCATCATATGATTTTTTTGTTGATAAGTTAAATTTTTCTCTGACTTCAAACTTTCCAGTAAGATAATTATTCATTTTTAACCTTCTGTAATTTCAACTTTTGTTCCATACGTGAAAATTCACCTTTACTAAAACTAACTAAAGAGTAAAATAGTAGGGAGACTAAAAGTACTAAATTCCTTTTTCTTTAATCATTAAAATAAAAGCGAAATTAAAGTTCTTCCAGTTTCAAGTAATGTCTACAGATTAACTATCATAAAATCTACTATACAGGTGTAAAATCATATCTTCTACTTTAGTTTCAACAGTATAAGGCCTGGTTTTTTTTTGTTTCGGAATGAGTACTGTACTCTTACCAAATTTAGTAGTACAATAGGGTGCTTAAAATAGTAATAAAAGTCCGAACCCTGATGGCAACCACCAATCGTAGTGTCCCACCTGGCAACGATCACGCCATGTCAGACTGGTCAACGGAACTTTTCCATTGCGCAGTCGCCGTTGATTGGAAATTTTCCCTAAAGCGGCGTCACCGGCATTCGACCATTCAAATGTGAAAATTTTTTGGTGCAACCGGTCGTGATGTGTCGTGAAAAATTTTAAGTGATACCCCTTAAATACAAAACCAACATTGCAACAGCAATTAAAAAGTGTAAAATTTCAACTTCAGTGAGTTTAGTCTTCACCTTTGGCTGTATTACAGTCAAAGTTTCATTAATACCTTTTGCAAGGAAAAATATCAGTGTGTGCGTCATATGTAAAGTTGAAAATTTTTCCAACTACAAAAGCAGTCGTAGTTTTTTTGTCAAAGCCTCGTGTACTCCTACTTTACCTTTTCGTAACTAAATAAAGTGGTAAATTACTAAATCCATAAATTGAAATAGCCTTCGAGGTAGAGAGGATAACTGGAGTTAATGGGCAAAAATATCATCCAAACAACCAAAAAAAACTCAAACAAAATTTAATCCAAGATATTCTCATAAATACAACATATGGGCAAATCCTGCGTTACGAACGCCACATTCGTACGCGTTTTCGGATTGAAATATAACAATTTTTTGATCTTTCAAAAGACATACCTTCAAGTTATACACAGTGTTTAGTGGGATTTGAGTGTACTTTCGAATGTCATCAAAATATTTTTTGTAACAGGTTTAAGCTGCGAAAAATTTGATCTCAAACTATTGTTACGCACGCTACAAAAAATGAAAGTAGCTTTGAAGGTTGAGGTATATTTTCTTAATTTTTAGCAAATTTTGTATAATAAAGCACACCAAATGAAATACCTTAAAGAAAGATGAATATAAGAGAATTCTAAAATAACTTACTTGCAGCCAAAAAATTGTGTAGTTTTTTAACGATGGCCGTGAACCCAACGTTACGCACGCTACGTTACGCACGCTACATTTTTTCCAGTAGTATATAAATAAAAACAATTGAAGGGCGAGAGTGCAAAAGGGCCTAACCCACACTTTTTTCGAAATTGAGTTTTTAATGGTTTCAGTTTGCCAAAACACGTCTTGTCACGTAGGCGTTGACCAAAAAATTCTAAAATTTTTTTTGAATTTTTTATGAATTTTCAAAGTTGGCCGAGGTCCTAACCCGCGGGGTAGCGAGAGTGCAAAAGGGCCTAAGCCCTCATTGCGCCTTATGGGGAAACCGTGTTTTTGTTCATATCGCTCAAGTTTAAAGAAAAACCATAAGTCTGCGACGACATCGAGGGTGTTTAGCGTTAATGAGAAGCTTCAAGTAATTATCCTACGACAGTGTTTTTTGATTGTGTTTTCCTAGGTTATGTTGTGACAGTTCAAAGTGCGATCGGTAAGTTGACGTTTATGTAAATCATTTTGGATTGGCAATTTTTAATCAAAATTTCAAAAAACCGCAATCAAGGCGTTGTGGAGTAATCCCCACTAATCATTTTCCACTTTATTTCATTTCTCTAGATTGAAAACTAGCGGAGATAATAATAATAAATGTATTGTTTTATTCAACAATACATAATAAATGATCTGAAGGTCTAACAATCGTATTTTCAAACTCAAAGTAAATGTTTATTATTGGTTTCATAAATTTGATTCATAAAAAACAGGAAATGAACAATAGCTGACGCCGGCAAAGTGAAAGGCGCCTTCGGGTTAGGCCCTTTTGCACTCTCGGCACCCCTTGGGTTAGGCCCATGAGAAATTCGAAGTCTCGTAATTCCGAAACTACTGCACCGAATTGAATGAAATTTGAGCCCCTAAGAAATGCTATCAAGATCTAAAAGTGATTTCACTTTCAGATCAACACACTGAAAATTCGAAAAATGCGAACGTTTTTCTCGCGCCTTGAAAAATTTTGAAATTGTGGGTTGGGCCCTTTTGCACTCTCGCCCTTCAATTGTATTTATTTTAACAAAACAATTTGTACTCTTTTTTAATAAGATTATTTAATTCATAATTTATGTTTATAAATTAATTTATTGATGTATATATGTTTATAAATTAGTTTTATGTTTTGCTGAATCTGCCGTTAGTGCTATTTCGAGCTCATTTTCATTAAGTACGGAAAAATAATGGTTGCTTTTTATTCCCGGAATGCTCTTAACGTTAGCCCATCTCTCCGAAAGAAATGCAGTTGTATTTTTTATATATGTACTGCTTACATATAAAATAGAAATACCATTTATATTAATTTTTGCCAATTTAAAAAAATAATCGCCAATCGGTACGATTATAGAGGCTAAGGATAGTAGGCGAAGAACAGATTTAAGCGAAGTGATAAGAAAACAGAATAAAAATTGCAAAGGTTTCTATTGTAATTTTTGTGAGAACTCAAATCGTTACGCACGCTACAGAAATGAATATGCTGTAATTTTTTGGTTTTTAATTGTAGAATGAAAATTGTTTTTTTTTCTTAAAAGCAGGATATTTATTTAAATTAAAATTATAGATGATTTGTGAAAAAAAAAGTTTTTCTACTCACAATATAAAAAAAAGCCGATTTTCCGTTACGCACGCTACAACGCTTTTACCTGGCATTTCATACCAAATTTTAATGTTTCCAGAAAAGTAAACGAAATTTTTTTTTACAAATTTTAAGGAGAATTGAGTGAATAACAATATAGCTTTCGATTGGACCATCTATGTTAATACTAAAGCAATGATATGAACACGTAAAAAATTTCACTTTTTTTGTATAACATTAAAAGACCTGAGGTAGGGTAGGATTTGGTTATAATTTTTTTATTAATCATCATCGAAATAATTTTTGTTTTATAAATTTATAAAATTAGATATCTATTCTAATGCTCCATTAAAAAAAAAATTTGGTTGGATTAAGTTCAAATATTTTTGGTTGGTAGACAGTTTCTGGGATATCCCCATATATACATATGTGGGTCAATTTCAAAAAAAACGCAATTTTTGTGTCCCTGCACTTTACACTACTATTTTAGGTAAAAAAACAAATTAAAAAAAAAAAAAAATGGGAGAGTGATCACCGAGGAATATGTAACAAAAAAACATAATTCTCAAATTTGTATGTTTGTTTTTTTGTTTATTCAGAATGGTGTTTTCTTTCTCCCTCTGACTCCTTTCATACAAAAGCATGTGTCCCCCGTTAGGATTTTTAGTAAACAAATTAAAATAAAATCAAGAAAAAAGTTACTGGGCAACATTTAATAACAGTTTTCGAATTATTGGGTTTCTTTCTTTTGTTTTCATTTGATATAGTTGTCAAAAATTAATTAGTGCAAATTTGGCGTTGAAAAGAAAAGTTGTCCCCACAATTTGCATTGAGCGTCACTTTTTTATAAATCAAGAAATATCAGCAGTTTTCAATTTTCATTTAAATACAAGTAAATAACGTAAGAAAAGTACAAACTTAAATTATTACAATAGTGAAAAAGCGAAAAAAAAACTATTAAAAAAAGTGTGGATTTGCGTAGTTTTTGTGAACACCATGGTGAGGGCGCGATAAAATTTCTTGAGCGTCACGCTAATTTTTTTAAAAGTGAATATGTTAAATGTAAAAAATTAAAGTTGACAATCATTGTTTACATGGTCTCAACTCATTTTTTTATAATTTGTGAATTTGGGAAATAAATTGCCTACGGAAAAAACCAAAATAGGCAAACATTTCATGAGCATCACTTTTCATACAAATTGCTTCATAGCTTAAAATGCTTAATTTTGATTTTATTTTTTAATTTTCAAGAGTAAAACAACAAAATTAACGGCGGCTGAAAGAGCACGGAAATATCGAGAGAAAATAAAGCTCGAAAAAGCGCGTATGTGTATAAGTTTCTTCAAGAATTACTTCCTTTTTTAAAATTTTGTTAAAGACATCAAAGAATATGTACATGTTTAGTTTTGTATGAAAATTTTTGTTTTTTGAAGAATTTTTGTTTTCTTTTATTTACTTTTTGTAAAAAATTAACTTTTTTTCATTACACTTTAAATTTGGCATTATTTCTTGTTTACGTGCAACAAAATCTCTTGATCGTCACAAAATGTCTTGAGCGTCACACTTATTTTTTTTTCCTTAAAACGCTTATATTTGCAGTTTTTTTTAAATAAATTGTTACAAGACTATTACTTTGCAATTAACCCATTAGTTCAAGTCTTTTTTAAACAAAAATTTACATATTTTCATCTCGATCGTCACAAAATATCTTGAGCGTCACACGCAGTTTTTTTCCTTAAAACGCTTATAGTTATTTGCAGTTTTTTAAATAAATTGTTACAAGGATATTACTTTGCAAGTAACCCCTTAGTTCAAGTCTTTTTTTTAACAAAAATTTACATATTTTCATCTTAAAATTTGTTAATAACTAGTCACTTAAAAAAAAAAACATAATCAAGGTGAATCGTGATTTTGTGTTTATAATCGAAAATGTTATTTTCGCTAAAGTCAATCTTGAAAAACAAAAGAACATCATAGTAAACTTGAATTTCAAATATTTTTCCATTTTCAGCGATTTTTTATACATATTTGGTGTGTGACGCTCAAGATAGAAATCATAGAAAACCTAAAAAAAAACCAAAAATATTGATTTTTTTGAGAGCCTAAAGGTACCACCGGATTCTTCATCAATTTCTACATAAATTGGTCACTCTTACAGGCGAATTGGAAAAACTTTCAAAATAAGCAAAAAAAACTCGTTGTGTACGTTTTTTTTGAAATTGACCCATGTATGTATATGCCAGTTTCAATATTGATTGAAAAATACAAAAACCAAACTAAATTCAAGCAATAAAAAAAGAAAAAAACATAAGTGACCATACTCGTAAAATCCTCTCATGCGTTCCGCACACACTTGGCACATTCTGGGTCGTCATCACGGTGCAACTACATGCTTCGTTTAATAGCATTTTGGAAATTAATTAACAGAACACTACTGAAGACGAGATATGCAATTAGCACAGACTGGGTTGGTTCACCCAATATAGGACTAACTGGTAAGTTGAAACCTTGAAGATACAAAGATTTGAAAGCGACTAGACTTAATATAGTATTTTTCATTACAGCCTCGTGTGTTCCAGTTTTGAAGCGACCTAAGTAAGCACCAATAATAACAACAATTGCAACAAACAAATATTAATAATTTGCTACAATAAATAGAAATACAAAGCAAATCAAAAATTTGTGTACAACACCGGAGTTGGCAACAGTGTTCGGCAGCAAACTAATTTAATTCACAACATCACCAGCATCGACAATATCACCCTGAAAAAGGAATGTGACCCTGCTATATGTGAGTAATAACGATAGCCCTTCCCAGTTTTTCAGCATTAGCATGATACCTTTTAGGATTGTTTTTACACTGTCAAATGTTTATTTTTTTTAACATCACCAGCATCGACAACATCACCAGAATTCACAACATCACCAGCATTGACAACATCACCAGCATCGACAACATCACCAGCATTGACAACATCACCAGCATCGACAACATCACCAGCATTCACAACATCACCAGCATTGACAACATCACCAGCATCGACAACATCACCAGCATCGACAACATCACCCTGAAAAAGGAATGTGACCTGCTATATGTGAGTAATAACGATAGCCCTTCCCAGTTTTTCAGCATTAGCATGATACCTTTTAGGATTTTTTTTACACTGTCAAATGTTTATTTTTTTAACATCACCAGCATCGACAACATCACCAGAATTCACAACATCACCAGCATCGACAACATCACTAGCATTGACAACATCACCAACATCGACAACATCACCAGCATTCACAACATCACCAGTATTGACAACATCACCAGCATCGACAACATCACCCTGAAAAAGGAATGTGACCCTGCTATATATGAGTAATAACGATGACATTTATAATTAAAGACCAAGACACGCGTTGGCAGTCGTGAGTTTCCGAAAGTGTACCATCCCTATCGGACAACTGCATAATCAGTGGCAACTCAACTGATACTCAGGTCTTAGGTAGTTGTTACACAATTCTGATGCCCTCCAACACATACCAAGTATTATCATATATATACGCATATAATGTATTCTTGTATTATTTTAGCGCGCGTACTGGTACAAACTTTAGAGCTGTGATGTCTAAACAAAACGGCCCATGATAGATAAACAAAGATTGCCCATGTTTCCTATTCATACGCTATTTGGTATGTTTGTTGTACAAGACATCCTTTTTGACTAACATTTCATCAGAAATATTTCACAAAGTCTTGTACAACCGCTTTTAAATTGAAAATAACGCTGTCGTCTATCCCTGGTATATCATTTGTTTTGGAGCCTGTTCAACCTTCTTTTTGTAATCCTGAATTTGGTATTTTAGTACTTTCTTTTTCAAATAGATACGATAACGTTTTGTAAATTTCACATTTATCTATTTCAAAATTTTTGATAAATCTCCTTATGCGATTATGTGCATGCATCCAAATGTTGTTGTGAAATATAGTGGTATATTGATTAGCTGAATCGACAAATAAATTCGAACGGAAAGAACTATCATATAATGGTATAGATCCACGTAGATTAGAATATATCGGATTTAATATATATTTAGGTCGTTTGATTTTCATCAAAGGATAGTAGTAATCCAAAAATTTGACTTCTTCAAAATTTCCATCCTTCCAACGTTTCATTAGTGTATAGTGTATGTAAACTGATGCTTCGACAATGAGTGAGGACATTTCACGCACATGCCCATGTTTCCTATTCATACGCTATTTGGTATGTTTGTTGTACAAGACATCCTTTTTGACTAACATTTCATCAGAAATATTTCACAAAGTCTTGTACAACCGCTTTTAAATTGAAAATAACGCTGTCGTCTATCCCTGGTATATTATATTTTTTTGGAGCCTGTTCAACCTTCTTTTTGTAATCCTGAATTTGGTATTTTAGTACTTTCTTTTTCAAATAGATACGATAACGTTTTGTAAATTTCACATTTATCTATTTCAAAATGTTTGAAAAATCTCCTTATGCGATTATATGCATGCATCCAAATGTTGTTGTGAAATATAGTGGTATATTGATTAGCTGAATCGACAAATAAATTCGAACGGAAAAAACTATCATATAATGGTATAGATCCACGTAGATTAGAATATATCGGATTTAATATATATTTAGGTCGTTTGGTTTTCATCAAAGGATAGTAGTAATCCAAAAATTTGACTTCTTCAAAATTTCCATCCTTCCAACGTTTCATTAGTGTATAGTGTATGTAAACTGATGCTTCGACAATGAGTGAGGACATTTCACGCACATGCCCATGTTTCCTATTCATACGCTATTTGGTATGTTTGTTGTACAAGACATCCTTTTTGACTAACATTTCATCAGAAATATTTCACAAAGTCTTGTACAACCGCTTTTAAATTGAAAATAACGCTGTCGTCTATCCCTGGTATATTATATTTTTTTGGAGCCTGTTCAACCTTCTTTTTGTAATCCTGAATTTGGTATTTTAGTACTTTCTTTTTCAAATAGATACGATAACGTTTTGTAAATTTCACATTTATCTATTTCAAAATGTTTGAAAAATCTCCTTATGCGATTATATGCATGCATCCAAATGTTGTTGTGAAATATAGTGGTATATTGATTAGCTGAATCGACAAATAAATTCGAACGGAAAAAACTATCATATAATGGTATAGATCCACGTAGATTAGAATATATCGGATTTAATATATATTTAGGTCGTTTGGTTTTCATCAAAGGATAGTAGTAATCCAAAAATTTGACTTCTTCAAAATTTCCATCCTTCCAACGTTTCATTAGTGTATAGTGTATGTAAACTGATGCTTCGACAATGAGTGAGGACATTTCACGCACATGCCCATGTTTCCTATTCATACGCTATTTGGTATGTTTGTTGTACAAGACATCCTTTTTGACTAACATTTCATCAGAAATATTTCACAAAGTCTTGTACAACCGCTTTTAAATTGAAAATAACGCTGTCGTCTATCCCTGGTATATTATATTTTTTTGGAGCCTGTTCAACCTTCTTTTTGTAATCCTGAATTTGGTATTTTAGTACTTTCTTTTTCAAATAGATACGATAACGTTTTGTAAATTTCACATTTATCTATTTCAAAATGTTTGAAAAATCTCCTTATGCGATTATATGCATGCATCCAAATGTTGTTGTGAAATATAGTGGTATATTGATTAGCTGAATCGACAAATAAATTCGAACGGAAAAAACTATCATATAATGGTATAGATCCACGTAGATTAGAATATATCGGATTTAATATATATTTAGGTCGTTTGGTTTTCATCAAAGGATAGTAGTAATCCAAAAATTTGACTTCTTCAAAATTTCCATCCTTCCAACGTTTCATTAGTGTATAGTGTATGTAAACTGATGCTTCGACAATGAGTGAGGACATTTCACGCACATGCCCATGTTTCCTATTCATACGCTATTTGGTATGTTTGTTGTACAAGACATCCTTTTTGACTAACATTTCATCAGAAATATTTCACAAAGTCTTGTACAACCGCTTTTAAATTGAAAATAACGCTGTCGTCTATCCCTGGTATATTATATTTTTTTGGAGCCTGTTCAACCTTCTTTTTGTAATCGTGAATTTGGTATTTTAGTACTTTCTTTTTCAAATAGATACGATAACGTTTTGTAAATTTCACATTTATCTATTTCAAAATGTTTGAAAAATCTCCTTATGCGATTATATGCATGCATCCAAATGTTGTTGTGAAATATAGTGGTATATTGATTAGCTGAATCGACAAATAAATTCGAACGGAAAAAACTATCATATAATGGTATAGATCCACGTAGATTAGAATATATCGGATTTAATATATATTTAGGTCGTTTGGTTTTCATCAAAGGATAGTAGTAATCCAAAAATTTTACTTCTTCAAAATTTCCATCCTTCCAACGTTTTATTAGTGTATAGTGTATGTAAACTGATGCTTCGACAATGAGTGAGGACATTTCACGCACATGCCCATGTTTCCTATTCATACGCTATTTGGTATGTTTGTTGTACAAGACATCCTTTTTGACTAACATTTCATCAGAAATATTTCACAAAGTCTTGTACAACCGCTTTTAAATTGAAAATAACGCTGTCGTCTATCCCTGGTATATTATATTTTTTTGGAGCCTGTTCAACCTTCTTTTTGTAATCCTGAATTTGGTATTTTAGTACTTTCTTTTTCAAATAGATACGATAACGTTTTGTAAATTTCACATTTATCTATTTCAAAATGTTTGAAAAATCTCCTTATGCGATTATATGCATGCATCCAAATGTTGTTGTGAAATATAGTGGTATATTGATTAGCTGAATCGACAAATAAATTCGAACGGAAAAAACTATCATAATGGTATAGATCCACGTAGATTAGAATATATCGGATTTAATATATATTTAGGTCGTTTGGTTTTCATCAAAGGATAGTAGTAATCCAAAAATTTGACTTCTTCAAAATTTCCATCCTTCCAACGTTTCATTAGTGTATAGTGTATGTAAACTGATGCTTCGACAATGAGTGAGGACATTTCACGCACATGCCCATGTTTCCTATTCATACGCTATTTGGTATGTTTGTTGTACAAGACATCCTTTTTGACTAACATTTCATCAGAAATATTTCACAAAGTCTTGTACAACCGCTTTTAAATTGAAAATAACGCTGTCGTCTATCCCTGGTATATTATATTTTTTTGGAGCCTGTTCAACCTTCTTTTTGTAATCCTGAATTTGGTATTTTAGTACTTTCTTTTTCAAATAGATACGATAACGTTTTGTAAATTTCACATTTATCTATTTCAAAATGTTTGAAAAATCTCCTTATGCGATTATATGCATGCATCCAAATGTTGTTGTGAAATATAGTGGTATATTGATTAGCTGAATCGACAAATAAATTCGAACGGAAAAAACTATCATATAATGGTATAGATCCACGTAGATTAGAATATATCGGATTTAATATATATTTAGGTCGTTTGGTTTTCATCAAAGGATAGTAGTAATCCAAAAATTTGACTTCTTCAAAATTTCCATCCTTCCAACGTTTTATTAGTGTATAGTGTATGTAAACTGATGCTTCGACAATGAGTGAGGACATTTCACGCACATGCCCATGTTTCCTATTCATACGCTATTTGGTATGTTTGTTGTACAAGACATCCTTTTTGACTAACATTTCATCAGAAATATTTCACAAAGTCTTGTACAACCGCTTTTAAATTGAAAATAACGCTGTCGTCTATCCCTGGTATATTATATTTTTTTGGAGCCTGTTCAACCTTCTTTTTGTAATCCTGAATTTGGTATTTTAGTACTTTCTTTTTCAAATAGATACGATAACGTTTTGTAAATTTCACATTTATCTATTTCAAAATGTTTGAAAAATCTCCTTATGCGATTATATGCATGCATCCAAATGTTGTTGTGAAATATAGTGGTATATTGATTAGCTGAATCGACAAATAAATTCGAACGGAAAAAACTATCATAATGGTATAGATCCACGTAGATTAGAATATATCGGATTTAATATATATTTAGGTCGTTTGGTTTTCATCAAAGGATAGTAGTAATCCAAAAATTTGACTTCTTCAAAATTTCCATCCTTCCAACGTTTCATTAGTGTATAGTGTATGTAAACTGATGCTTCGACAATGAGTGAGGACATTTCACGCACATGCCCATGTTTCCTATTCATACGCTATTTGGTATGTTTGTTGTACAAGACATCCTTTTTGACTAACATTTCATCAGAAATATTTCACAAAGTCTTGTACAACCGCTTTTAAATTGAAAATAACGCTGTCGTCTATCCCTGGTATATTATATTTTTTTGGAGCCTGTTCAACCTTCTTTTTGTAATCCTGAATTTGGTATTTTAGTACTTTCTTTTTCAAATAGATACGATAACGTTTTGTAAATTTCACATTTATCTATTTCAAAATGTTTGAAAAATCTCCTTATGCGATTATATGCATGCATCCAAATGTTGTTGTGAAATATAGTGGTATATTGATTAGCTGAATCGACAAATAAATTCGAACGGAAAAAACTATCATATAATGGTATAGATCCACGTAGATTAGAATATATCGGATTTAATATATATTTAGGTCGTTTGGTTTTCATCAAAGGATAGTAGTAATCCAAAAATTTGACTTCTTCAAAATTTCCATCCTTCCAACGTTTCATTAGTGTATAGTGTATGTAAACTGATGCTTCGACAATGAGTGAGGACATTTCACGCACATCTTTTTGTATTTTTTCAAAAATTAAATCATTGTTACAAACTGATCGCAAACATCGTTTAACCACGACTAATTCTTTTTGTTCAAGTTCCAATAATTCTGATTTGCGCTTTGTCATTTCAATTTGAATAGTAAGTTTGTAACATCCTTGTAGAGAAAAGTGACGCCACTTTCGGCTTGGAAATTCTTCTATTCATTGCATGTAAATCACTTTTTTATGCGAGAACATGAAGTTTATATATTCTGTCCATAGGTTTAAATACATTTCTGTATTTCTTTTACGCAAATCTAGGAAAAACATCAGCTCGAATTGTTGCTAGTTGCAAATTTAAAAATCATACCTTTTTTTGACGCCGATGCTAAAAAGGAAGTGTCTATTTGCACATGACCGTATACGGATCCGTATTTTATACGGATTCCGTACAAAATGAACGGATCCGTATAAAATGTACGGAAGTGACCGTATTTCATACGGTCATGTGCAAATAGCCACAGCCTGCTAAAAAACTGCAATAAATATGACATTTAAATGAAGGGTTTAATTATATACTTATATGATACCAATATGTAATTATAAGATTGGTTTTGTGTTATAAGTCTTTTAAGTCGTTTATCAATATTATATTCTATGATTTTGTGAGAGTATATGAAAGTTTGTTAAGCGGAAAGCTATGGAACAAAAAAACTTGCTACTAAAAAATATGCTAAATAACGTATTTATATAAGTTTTAGGATATATGTGTGAATATTATTCTTAAATTTTGTGTTTGCTAAAAAAAGATCAACAAATTATAGTTTTTATTAAGGTGCGAACATAATTTTGGTTTTATTCAAAAGGAATACAACACCGGCAAGCGTTGTACTATTACCTTGTCTTCTATTTAAATTTGTTATCCCCATAAAAACGATTTGCTTCTGCATAGCGTTCAGGATTTTTATTTTTGCCATTTTCACTTTGCCACAGTCGTTCGGTACGTTTTTCACCGTACTGGCGTACTACTTCGCTTCCCTACTTGAATCAATCATCCAAAGATTTAATAAAATTTTTAAGGGTACAATTGCACAATATTTTATTTTAATATGTAATGTACACACATTTCTTTTGTTATAATTTTCTTTTATTATTATGTACATAAATGTTGTTACATTTTACTTCACTTCATTTGGTTTTACTAATTTTAATATTTGATGGAAGCTTGCCAGTTTTTCCAACAGTACGTTCACCGAATTTCCTACAGATCACAGGTTCAAGGTTTTCAGCTGCCTGAACTCTATAGAATAGAAATATTTAATAAATAATTGTAAATATATAAAAATGTATGCTCCTGCAAAACAAAAGCAACAGTTAATTCGCAAAATTTGTGTGAAAGAACGTTCGATCTAAAAATATGGTCGAAACAACTCCCATTTCCATGGCAAGCATAATTATTTTAATTCCTTCTGTTATTTTGCACAGCACTGAACGAAGAAAATAAACACTCACACTGATTTTAAAACAGCCAATTTAGGTATATTCTTTGCATGTACTTTTTCGCCTGAAGCATCCAATGCAGCCACTTCCTCTGGATGCTTTGTTCGTTTATGACCGCGCAAATTCGAGGCACAAGCGTATGACTTGTCACAGAAATCGCATGAATATAGTTTTAGACCAGTGTGTAGTATCAGATGATTTTTTAGCTCTTTAGCTCGTTTAAATTTCCGCTCACAGTAATCACATTTATGTCGCCTAACATCAGAATGTACCAATAAGTGATTGTTCAATGTGGTACGCGACTTAAGTTGCAGGCCACATTCGGGACAAATGTGCTTTGATGAGCTATGAATATTCATATGTTTCTGAAAAATGGATCGTTTAAAATAATTATCATAAGCTCATCATTATCAAATCTAAATAAACAGTCACTGCCATCGTGAAGTAAACCTTGGTCACTGCTCAAATTCAGTTTTATGCTTTTCAAAAGCTTCTAAGCAAAAGTTGTACTGATTTTGGGTTGTGACGGTTTTTGATTTAGGGTACGATATGTAGTGCAGTTACACAAGGAACCAACAAGTTCTATTAAACGATTCAATTACTATTACGTTCATTGAACTACTATTTCCAAGTACCCGCCTTAACATATTTACCTTCAGACGGTCGAGACTTTTCGAACGTTTCTTACATATTTCACATTCAAACGACGCATTTTCGGTGTGCACCAACATATGTTTTTTAAGTTCACTATTGGTGCGTACACCTACGCCACACTCTTCACAAATAATAGAACGCTCGTTCATATGAACGAATCTGATATGCTGTTCCACAGAACTTTTGCTTGACATCATTTGATCACAATAAGAACATGGAAATGTTTGACGCACTGTTAATGGCATATGCTTTTTGTAGCGGTGATTTCTCAACTTGATCTTTGTATTAAATGATATGGAACATTCAGAGCAGGAATATCTTGATTCAACAGCAGTTTTGGCATGTGTGCGTTCCATATGTAAACGATAGTAGGCGAATACCTTAAAAACTCTTGAGCACTCATCGCAGCTGTATGGTGTTTCGTCATACGTTTCCTCACCTGCTTCATCGCCTGTCTTAATCCTTGGAGAAGTTGTTTCTCTTTCTTTCTCTTCTGTGTTTTTACTTACACGCTGATTTTTTTGACTAAAACCCGTTAAATTATTCTCTGAATTAATTTCATCATTTATATCTCTTTGCCTGGAATTCTCGTCGCTTATTTCATAACCGCCATCATCATTACCAAACGAATCGTCAAGCATTTCAAAATCACAAACGTCCTCATCTGTCATCATCGTTGTAGAATCGTAACAGTTTTCTATCTTAATATCAAAAGCGGTACATTTCTCATTTAACATATCAATGAAAGTCTCTTCTTCGGGTTCTTCTATTTCATCTTTTTCCTCGAATAGATGAATCTCCAATGGAGAGCGATACATAAACTCATGCGGTTGATCATTTTCTAATACACCATATTTTAGACGGAAATCTTTAAGATCGGTAACCGTATTGTCATTAAGATGTTGCAGTTCAGAGTAGATTTGTTGAACCTTTATGACACGTTTGTTAAAATTTATCAGAGATGTTATTAAGGAAAGACAGTCTGTACATAATTGCATGGGAAGCTGCTCTTCATGTTTCATCTAAAATAAAAAATTGTTAGTATAATTAATAAAGTTGTTCAAGCGGAAGAAGTCCGAAAGTTTTAGGATGTGTGCTACCGCTCTCCTTGTTGGTATGTGGAGCTGGGTAGAGTAGAACTGTGCATAACAGATACCATTTTACTTACATCAACATCAAAATATTTTGTAATTGCCATTAAGATCTGCGCGCCGTCATATTCTAGCCCATCTTCTGTTTTTACGACCATGAGGAATATATTAACGTTTTTTGCATCCCATTTTGCACAGAGGCGACACCAATGGTGCCAATCCTTAGATATGTCTCCGATGCTGTTAGAGTTATCTTCGCACTCTTCCTCTATTAAACCATGCATCTTATAGTTTCTGATTGCTATAAAAGTTAAT
Source organism: Sphenella marginata (assembly GCA_951509765.1). NCBI lineage: Eukaryota > Metazoa > Arthropoda > Insecta > Diptera > Tephritidae > Sphenella > Sphenella marginata. The sequence continues at coordinate 102,535,161 of OX608080.1, read as the reverse complement.
TCTTTTTCTATTCTCTTGTTATTTTTGTGTTGATAGGTATGTAAAAATACCGATACACAGCATTTTTATGTTTCGTTATCGATACAAAACCGCCGTCAACAACCAACGCAATTACGATTCTACAAAACCCTGCTGATGGATGCATCAGATTTTACATTTCTGCTGCAAATCTGATGGCCGATTGTGGTAGGGGATCCAATAATACAGGTTGTGCTTTAGATCACGTGATTTATACTTTTTTTTACCGAATTTTAACAGTAACACTCTTTTCAGTGCGATTTTGACATTAAACCTATGAATTACAAAAACAAAATACATGCAAAATTTGGAAAAGGTTAACCCTTACAGCTGGGGAAGACCGACCCTGCTGGAAATATATTTGTGGTACCTCTGACCAATAACTGATAAAAAAACATCCTATGCAATCTGACAGAAAAAACCGTCTAAGCAAAAAAAAAAAATACATACACCCAAAATTGAGATAACGCCACGACATTGTCGAAGGGAATGCGAAAAGAGTAGACATAACTTCGCACCGCCAAGTTTCACAATGTCTCAAGAAAATTTGACTCCTGAAATTGAATTTAATTGTTTCGTGAAAGATCGTCATTGCCGTAACAAAATTTGAGAATCCCAGTAATCAACCTTATTGTAGCGCAGGCTTTTCTTGTGTTTAACGCTTATTTGGCTCGTCTTAGAGATGGTGGTTTAATCGATATGTGATAACTTTAGGGGTGCTACTATTATTGGTACCGCATTTTGTAATACAATTTTATGAAATAATACAATCATGTATAGCGCAAGCGTTTCTATAAATAAAAGACAGCATAGCAAGAAGCACAATTTGAATGAAGATTGGCACTGTTGGTGTCGTCTGTGTGCAAAGGCTGATGTGTACAACTTAGATATTTACCTTAATACTGAGAGTCTAAGCAAACACCGGCTAGCAATCACAATTGGTAAATGTTTCAGTGTGAAGGTAAATATGTATGTAAATTATGAAACCAACAAATATTTATTTAACCGAGTTACCTTCTCGAACAGATTCAACAGGATGGACCACCTCCCAATCGATTGTGTACCGAATGTTTTTCACTGTTGACTTTCCTAATTGACTTTAGTGAACGTGTAGATAAAGTGCAAAAAATGTACCTTGCACTTCGTCACCAGCCTAACATTAAAAATAACGATACTGCAGCTTTGCGTAACGAATATGGTATTTTTGAAAATGAACGACCGTTTGAACAGATGCAGAGTACGTTGCACGTGATGCATCCTAGTAAAGCAAGCAAGGAGACGACGACAAAATTTAATGATGACCAACAGCAGCAAGAATTTGAAGAACACTTGTATACAGAGGGTAAAGTAACTCCAGCTGAGCTATGTACTGAAAGTGTTGCAGATAATGAAAATACATTAAGTGACCAACCGAAAACGGACGAGGATGTATGTATGTTTGATATCACGGAATATAAGCACGACGACTCCTTTGCCAGCGATACCGAGTTTGTCAATGTTGATAAAGCTGGTCATAATAAGAGCGTTGGGACACGCGTTAGAAAAAACAGAGATAAAATCTCAGACAAAGTAGCTATTAAATCAATAACTTCTACTTCGTCGGAAGACACAGCAGTTTATAAATATGCTTGTAGTAAATGTCCATTGCGTTTTCAACGGGTTGGAAATTATCGCGTGCATTTAAACAAGAAACATGGAATTACTGGAAATATACCGCCATTTACATGTAAAATTTGTTCACGCTCATTTAAAAGTGAGTTCTTTTTGAAACGCCACTTTAAAATTCATCAACCAATTTCCGAAAGCGAATTATTTCCATGCCCGCAATGTGATCGAAAATTCAAAGCTAAAGATTATGTGGCTACTCATATAAAACTTACGCATGAACGTATACGCTCATTTGTTTGTGAAGAATGTGGTGCAGCTATACGCACACAAGACGCACTACGTCAGCATATGCTAACACATACCGCGTATGCCCCGTTTGCTTGTGAAATATGTAAAAAATGTTTTAAGGATCGAGCACGACTCAAGGTATGCATTACAATGAGAAAGAAATGTTAATGCTAGATGATCACTCAATATTCTTTTTTGTTAACTTTTATAGAAGCATTTAGAGATACACAGTTCCAAGAAGTACACTTGTGACAAATGTGGTTTGCAACTTAATTCACGTACAACCATGAATCAACATAAACTCGTACATTCCGATGTGATGCCTCATAAATGTGACTATTGTGGTCGCGCGTTTAAGCGTTCTAAATCGCTCACAGGTCGTTTGTTGCTTCATAGCGGTATTAAACCCTACGCATGTGAATTTTGTGGAAAAACGTTTACCAGTAGTTCAAATTGTCGGCTGCATATGAAAAAAACTCATACAAATGAGTTCATGGAACTAGAGGCATCAAGCGAAAAGAAGTACACAAAACATATACCCAAACTGGCTATGCTGAAATCAGTGTAAAATAAAATAAATCGTATTCTATGTATATTTAAAGGGATGAATGATGATGATATCAAGCGACTGAAAAATTCAATCTAATTCTTAATTGGCATTTAATTGCCCAAATGATGTTTATTATGCCTAGTAATTTCCTCGCTCCAATTGACCATAACTAAAATAGTCTGCATTCACCCTTGCAAATATACTCCCTAACCATGTACATCATAATTAGCGTTTAGTTGTAATATTAACTATTTTGCAGGGTACAGACGGGTGTTGATCTTTTACCTGTTGCTTGTAAGCAGAGTGGTAATTTCGCCTCTGGTAAGAAAGCAAAAGCTCAAAATGATGGGAAGTCAGAAATCGGAAGGTCAGCTGCAACTATGTATATCCCTTTTGTCTGCGAATACCGATGTTCATTAGAAGCATTTTTATTAATACTCACAAATAGCAAGATACTTAAAGACTATACAACAGTTTGCAATTTCAACAGACTTTAGTGTGGGCAACTTTTTTGAGGAGATTCATAAAGCTGGGTCCTCGACAGTAGTGCCCGATAAAGTGTAAGTAAGTAAGCGTGTATTTTATATAAGCCTTAGTACATTCACTATAATTATTATAATGACCGCGGACGCTTCCACTGGATTCCCGCAACGAAGGAGGGGACACGAGGGGCACGAATATCGAAGTCTCTTCGTGCACCTGTATTTTTTATAAAGTTTTTCAGTGATTGCTGGTCAATTCAAAAGAAATCACAGTCTTTCTAGACACGTTTAAATAAAAACTCGTTTCACACTTAAATATTTTATGTATTGTAATTTTTTTAAATTTATTCTAAATTTATTGCATTATATTCTAATACTAAATACCTAGTGCTGGCATACTATCGATGGCAAACACCATTGAAAAAGATTGATGGTTATAAGTTAACTATCGATAACGATGATAGACCGTTAACGCAAACAAAGCGGACGAATCATCTATAGTCGTGTTAGCAATGTTTTGCTTACGCACAATCTCACCGACAAGTTGTAACATTTTTTGTATGAATTGCATTCAATTCAGGCTTATTGTTTGGTCATTTGGAAAATAGTTGATTTCGTTTTAAAAAATGACGTTCTCTATTGATCTAGCTATTTTTTTTAAATTACATTGACGTTAGTAGCATTTCTGATAGCTTGCCATCACTTCAAAATACACTTCATTTTTGATCATCAATTTTATTGAAATTGCTTTGATAAGTTTAGATTACGTTTGATTTCAAAATATTGCATTCGATTAGATATTAAAGATTTAATATTTTATTTTAAGTTATTGAAGAACAATTAAATTTTTATATGGAAATTTTTTTTTTTTCGTTTGTTTTTTAGGTTATTTAATAACAAATATTACAGCTTCGATTTTGTATCAATAATATCGCTAATTATCTATTAAATTATATTCGAATATTCTATTATGCTAGATATTTGTTCATAATATTTTACATTAAATGTGAACTCTTAACTAGTCCAATAATCAGAAGTCACAGTAGTTTATACTTATTTATCGATAATGTAATTTTTTGTTTGTAGTGATATCGTTAAATTTAGTGTCTTATCGATAACGTTAACATGTATGTAATATTATTATCTTTTACGATAATGTTACAATATGTTTGCCGTGATTATTGTATGAGTATTTATAAACAATAATCAATGCGGTTTACTTAAGTTTGAATTAGTGGTGACATAACAAATATCATGAGTGATTAATCAAATAAATTGTTTCCTAAAATAACATTACTTATTCTCAATTGTGCGGTTCTGAAATATTTCTGTGACAAAAGTTTTTAAATAAATTTGAGGTTTTCTGCAATTTATTTGCTATTAGCTGAAACTCATTTTACATTGTTTAAGTTAAATTTGCATTTTATATTTTTGTTAATATAAAATTAATTTTATATTAACAACTTTTTTAAAAACCTTCCTTTTAAGTATTCACACAAATTATAGACACACATTAAATGGATTTAACTAAATTACATTCATACAGCTATGTAAAGTAAATTGGTTGCGTAAAATGCACAACGCCTAAAACTATGCAGTGTAAAAATGTTACGTGGTAAAAAGTATTTTGTGTTGTATTTGTAATATTAAATCAATTTCGAAATTCTTTAAGTATGTAGTATGTACATATGTAGTATATGCGTACATAATAATACTTATAATTGCACATGCTTTCATTTGTGAATATGTTTAAAACATTTTTTTTAATAATTATTATTACTACACTAACCACTATAGTGTTGCACTGTTGATACGTTTGTATTATAGGTATGTATGAGATGTGTATGTGCATGCTTATCCGTGTGTGTATTAGATAGTATCAAAAACAATCACAAAACAAAAACGTTTCTTATATGAAATAGTGAAGGTTAAACGCCAAATGGCCTCCTCTGTAATGCGATTCGCAAATCAATGACATGCGAAAGTTAAATGCGATATGAAACGTTGTTGACACTATCCTACACTATTAATTTTGGTATTAAATTGGTGAAATAAATAGGAAAACCAATCTGGTACTAGATAGTACAGTTAATTATAGGCGTTATTTTTCGTTGGATGCCCTTTACCAATATTTTCGGTAATTTGCTTTTCGCATCACATTATACCTAAACCATAAACGCTTTAAAATTGCTTTTCATTTACGTCTTTTTTTGTTTCTTCACACATTTTTTTCTACACAACACTGAATTGCTTTTGCGCTGAACAAACAACTTTTCTTATAAATCTAAATTTCTTCTTATGCTATACTAATTGCGAGTTATAAAATAATAAATATAACACAAACAAAAAAGAAAGTTGAAGTTTTAATTTGAAGTTTTTAGAATTTTTACCAAGTAAAAAGTAGTTCAAAACTATTTTTTTTTAATATCAGCAGCTTGAATTGAGTTTTTATATTTTATCACATATCTAATAGTTAAACGATTTTTTTTTTTTGAATTTGATGAAAAATGTAGTTCAAATACAATGTTTAAAAAAAAAAAATTTCACATTGAAGTAAATTTACTTACTAAAATCAATGTAAACTTTCGCTGAAGAAAATGCTTTCATTATTGGGTTTTAAAAAAATTTTCATAAAAAGTGTTTAAACACGTTTCTAATTAGCTAGCGATCAGTGTATGTAGATTAAGATGGAGTGATCTAATAACACATTTTTGTTATCATGGAATTATTTCGCTCCACCTTAATGTATGTATCTATATGTAATTTTTTGAGATATCACAACAATATATGTAGATGAAAACAATATAGAAAAAAATAGAACATATACATATTTTATATATAAATTAGGAGACATGTGTATGTATGTATGTATGTGTGTATATAAATTTGTCGAATTGCATATTCTTAACTTAATTCAAATTATTTAACTTAATTTAAAATATTTAACAGTATTGACAGCACACTCTTCACGCTAACGGTGGTGGTAATACGATCGGATCAAATGTTGCTTGTTGAAAATTGGTGAAATTTTCGATTTTTCGATATCCCCATAATTGCATCGCCTCTTCGCAGTTATTTTGTATGTTCTGGATCTGTGTGAAAATAATGAATTAGTACAGACAACTGCAATTAATTAGTTATAAGGGGACTAACAAATGTTGGGTGAAAAATTTTCGTTTTTCCTTTTTTGGTTTTAAAAAAATTATCGAGGAATTAGCAAAATATTCTTAAAACTAAAAAATGTGATAAAATTGTATAAAAAAAATTCAAGCAAAAAAAAAATTTATAAAATAAACAAAAAATAAGTACATAGTTTTCTTATAGAAAAACTTAAAACAAAAAAAAATAATAAAAAAAAAAATTTAAAAAAACCATTAAGAAAACCAAAAAATTAAAAAAAAGTTTTAATTACCTACAATATTTTTCATAAAATTTTTTATGAGTAAAAACACTTAAAATAAAAAATAAATAAGACAAAAAAATAATTCTATAAAAATTTTTTATAAAAAAAATAAAAAGAAATTTTAAATAAAATTAAAAAAAATATAACAAAAAAAAATAAATAAAATAAAACCAAAAAATTAAAAAAGTACAATAATATTTTTCATACAAATTTTGTAAGATTAAAAAACTTAAAAAAAAATAAAGCAAACAAAAAATAAGCAAAATAATATTTTTCGTATAAAAAAAAATTAAAACAAAAAAAAAAAAATATAAATAAAAAATAAACAATAAAAAAACCCAAAAAATTTTAAAAGAGTTACAATTAGGTACAATTATTTTTCTGACACAAATTTTTTATGATTACTACTTTTAATAAAATAAAAGTTTTTAACGAATTTAATAATTTGTGTTGCTTCCGAAGCAAAGAGAGCGAATATTTCTGCTGTACATTTGAAACAAGCGCCTATAGGGTTAATCTGGAACTGATCAAATTTCGTTTTTTGCTTTAAAAATGCCGCACTCTATCAAAGACAGTTGTTGTTTTCTTTTAATTCAAGTTAATTACACCTACCTCGTCTATTCGTAAATCCTGTTTCCAATGAAATGGTGCCGATTTCGAGTCTCGATACGTGGAACTAACTCCACCAATATTTACTTTCGTATGTGTATCTAGAAATTCTTCAACAAGTGGATCGAATGGTAAACCATAAAATTGTAGCACCTCTTGTGTCATGTCGTATGTATTTAGAGAGAGATCCTCATAACGTAATGTTCTGTGAAGAAAAAGGAAACACACAATCATGAAATCTAGTATCAAAATAGACTCATGGAGCGGTGTGTGAAAGCCTCTGCAAGCTTTCTTCGCTCGAACATTGTATCATTCACTTACCTAAAACGTGATGGATGGGCCTTTAATAGATCCACAGCAGCATGATAGTCGGAAACTAGATCTTGGCACAAAAAATGCGAATCTTCACAATCAATATTTCCCGGACACCAGTCGCGATGTTTACGCGATTGCATTGTACCACGTGGATCGCGTACCAATAAGATCATTCGCACATTCAAACTGAAAATGGAAAAAGAAATACGTTGAACGAAATAGTCATAGCTGATAATATTGTATAATATTTTATGGAAGAAGTGCTCAAAAGTCAACTGAGTTATTCGGTCTAGAAATTGTCGACGACTCAAAGCGGGTTGTTCTCAAAAGTATTGTTTTCGATGACTAGTTATCAAAGTGCATAAGCACCGAGTTACTTGAATTTTTTAAGGAGACCTTACTATTAAACCTGTCCCCTTATAGGGGTTTTCGGTTGTTTTGTAACTTTTCAAAAGCTTGCAAAAAAACTTTCTCTCTCTCCCTTTCCATTACCACTTCCTTTCCGGCAATTCATTGTCTCTTTTTTTTCAATAAAACGTCGTTTTCTGATAGGTGGAGCACTAAGCTCGCCCTAATGTAACCAAATCGTATACGCTCGTATGCAGACCGAGTGCATTTTTGCAATGGCTGAGTGCGTGGGAAGCACGAATATGTAGCTGAGCGAATCGTATTACACATGTGTACATTAGGGTGTTTTTATTCCAGGTGATATTTTTTCTTTGTCCCATCTACAAATACGATTTTTCTAGAAAACTTGTATAGAACTTGTACGAAAGTGTATAGACAATACTACTAGTTTATAATATTATAATCAATTTTCCTAGTCTATTTTGTATGGAAAAGCATACGGTTTTATTATTTAAAAAAATTGAAAAAAATAAAAATAGAACCAAGAAAAAAATTTCGCCTGAAAATGAAACACCCTAATGTAAATACATGCATACATGCATGAATGCATCACAATTTTTTTTTTTAACAAAAATTGAGCTGTGCATCGCTAACAACATAAACAGTTGAACAAATTGTAGCGAAATTTATTTACGCTTTGCGTGTGACAAATTTCGAAATTCAATGTAATGGTAGATATCTGGAAAATTATTTAATTGCTTTCTATACAATGTTTTTTTCTAGACTATTGAAAATTTGCTAATGAAGTATGTAAGTGTGATTGCTTAAATTATTTTTAATACACCTAATAATTTCTAAACATTTGATACCATAAATGTTTGTAGAGGAAAAATGGTCTCCTCACCCCGGGCACAGCTAAATGCTGGAAATTATTAAACTTTTTGGTATGACTTTCATCGGTGTATAGGATTTTTGGGAGACAAAAGCGTCAACCCGATCCTTATAATGGATCGTGTTTGTCGAGTTCATTGTTGTTTTTTTTTTAATGGTACTTATGTGACTAGGAGTTTCGAGCGCACCCGAAGTTTCAAACTCCAACATGGCTCGCAAAAAAAAGTGAGATAAAAGGTTTTTCCACCAAATCCTAAGGTGAGTGATCTTGCACTCAGCTGTTGATATAATCTGATGGCTTGCCAACTACCGCCGATAAAGGATTTTTTTTAAGTATTATGACTTTGAATGAATTTTTTTCATTTAAGTTGTTTTTTATTAAAATTTTTTTTTACAAAATTTTTAGAAAATGAAAAGTTTAGAGATAACCTCCATAGTTTTTGCTATAGCTTTTTTGTACCAACAATTTTATGGTTTTACGGCCTCTTATTTTTCGAGTATCATGATTCATGACTATGAATGGAGCTCAAGGCGCCTAAAAATATTTTTTAAGATTAAAATTTAAACTTTTTTTATTCTAATTCTTTTCATAAAAATTTTTTTTACTTTTTTTTTATATAATTTATTTACTTATTAAAAGCGTTTAATTGAATAGAAAATTAAAATTTTTAGAGATAACCTCCATTGTTTTTGTTATTGCTTTTTTGTACCAACAATTTGTTGGTTTTTACGGCCTGTACATTTTTTCGAGTATCATGATTCATGACTATGAATAAGCTAACGCCACTAAATATAATTTTTTTTACTTTAAAATTTTTTAATCTACATTTTTTTATTATTTAATATTTATTTTTATTTTAATTTATTTATTTATTTAAATTTTTTTATTACAATTTATTTATATGTACATATGTACATATATTAAAAGTTTTCAGCTGAAGGAAAAGTTTACAAATAACCGGCATTGCTTTTCTTTGTTTGTTTAAATATTTTTAAGGTATTAGTTGTGCCGGTACTTGAACCTAGTATGACCTTCGGTATTTTCACATTACCCACTATAGTGCGGATATTGTTGTGATAAAAATGGTACATACATATGTACTCGTATGTATGTGTATATCATTTATTTTTATTCATGCCAGTACACAATTTTCTATATCAACACATGATTGCACACAAAGCGCACCCTGGTCCCCCCGCATGCCGCCAAATCAAACTAAATTTAGGTACATTACATATAAACAAAACAACAGTCAACGCAAATATCAAGTAATGAGTAAAAAGAAATTTAGTGCTGCGTGATTGCAAATGCGGTGCCCATACCCTCTAGGGAAGTCTAAAGCAAAAAATGCGGTTTAGAAAAAATTACAAAAAAATAACGAAAATAAAAATTAATTTAGATATATTAAACACATTTTTTAATATACTATTTATGAATGAGTAAATTCTTGCAAGTGGCAATTCTTAAAGTAATGGGTGATTTAGCTAGAGTTCGAGAAGCTTCGCCGGCTGAATGAAAGATCCTGCAACATCGGCTTATGGTGCTAGGTAAAAGTTTATAACCGGCTCTAGATTTAGGTGAAGAGCACGTATTGAATTGATATCCAGCAAAGGACTCCCATTTCCGCAATGTTCACCCAAACTCTCCGGGAAGTATTTGCGTTGATGCTTAAAGACGCTAAGATAAAGGGGCATGGAAGCAAATGGTCCATAATGGCACCGGGTTTGTGGATATGCGGTTTATCCGCATTCTCGTAGTGGTTGTTATCTAAAACCGCTGCACATAACATACATAAATACTATAAAATGTTGAAATGTGTGCTAGGGTGAGATGTTTTTTTTCTTTATTTTTTTTGCATAAACATTGGGATGTAAATAATGAAATATTCTAATGAAAAATATTAGACGCAGACATCATCGTCACAATTTCACTTTTTACGAATATTTTAAATTTGATTAGTAATGAATTGATTAAACTGATTTTTAATTGGTAACGACTATTTCAATTTTTTCAAAAAAATGTAAATAAAAAAGTCAAAAAAAAAAAAATATTTTTTTGAGGTTACTTTGCTTATTTAATTTTTTTTTATTGTTAGTAATCATGAAAAATCATGATTTTTTTTTAAATATTTTTAAATTAACTAGAATTCATTGTCCAAGTAAGCTTATTTTATAGGGGGTGGTTGGCTACCATTTTACTATCAAGAATGAAAGTATTTTCCACCCTAATATTGTTAACTGTGAACTACTGCGTGTCCTCATGGAACGCATGAGTGAGTTGGAATGTCGTGAAAATATATAAATAAAGCATATAGTATGTATGTTGTTATTTTTCTAGACGAACGCTTATGGTATGCGCATTAGAGTGACCAGAAAATCCAAATTTTTTTTACGCTAATAACTTTTTACATAAGCGTCATTATAACTAAAAATCCGGTATCATTACGCATATCTCATAAACAAATAAATTTATAAAAAATATTTTAAATTTACTTTATTTTTCTTTTCTGCTAAGTTTTTTTTTTGGTGAGTTATTTTGTTGTGCGTGAGTAAAATTTCTAGATGACAATAGTTTTGGTTATGTTTATGGTATAGTTAACTGGTAACTAAACTATCAGGTAGTACTTTTAAGGCATTATGAATTCGAAAAAGCTATAAGTCTAAAAAAAAGTAAAAATTACGTTTTTCTGGTCACCCTAATATGCATATACAATGTAGTACAAGTAAAGTGATTACACTGAAATGAGATAGTAAAATATAAATATAATTATACAAATTATGCAAATGATTTAAACAATTACCCAGAGCTATCTTTATTTAAAAAAAAGTATATTTTGAGTATTCACGTCAGGCTGAAAACATTAGAGACCCATATCATATTGGAAAATGTTTCCATCTAGTGCTTTACAAATTCATCTATAGCAAATGGCGTTCGGGCTCGACATGTACATATGTATGTCCCGCCAATTTGTAGGAAAAATGAGGAGCAACATATTACAAATTGGTAGAGAAGCTCGGTCCTGATTTCCTTGGAGATACATATGTATAAGTATATCGCGGCAAACTATTATTATTGTTGGATAGAGTACAAACATCTTTCTCAACATCAATTCATTCGCTTTACACTTATAGCATATTTGTTTTGCCTTGGAGGACAAGAATGCATAGAAAAGAAGTAGTACGATTACAAAAAAAAAAAATATACAAAAAAAAAATTTAAAAAAGAAACGAAAATGATGCAAAAAATTCCAAGAAATGAAAAACTTTTTTTATTTCTTTTGATTATTTTTCATTATTTTCTAATTAGTTGGATGGTAATCAATCATTAAATGGATTCTCAGAAAAATAATCAATCACAACGGGAATCATTACGATAGTAAACATTCAGCCCTATTCTGCATTACAATTACGTTCCCGCTCTACGCTCCGCGCGGAGTCTGCTTCGTCGACCAGGTACACAGATGGTTGGCGTCGCGTCGTGGGGCCACACCATACGCCGAGCAAACATTAGACATGTCAGAGTTAAGTCTGTCCACAGGTGGAACTTTTCGCTGGATGGAGACGTTGGCCGCCCCGGAACTGACAAAGGAGTTTACGGAGTTTGTGTGGGTGCTGTGGAGTGGTTGCCGGTGAACGTTTGGCTAATGACAAAGGAATGTAGAAGTCAAAGCCATTACCTTAGTTTTAATTGTGCTAGTAAAATTGTAAGATTATTGTTTTGAATGCTAGTCCAATTTTCGGTAATTGTTTACAACCGTTGCCGAGTGCTAATGCATGCCCAAAAATGTCGGGAGGGGTATCAATAGACGCGTTTTGGTCCCAATAACAAGAATGTGCCTCCAGAAAACAATTATTTTTTAGTAGTTTGCGAGATATTTGCAGTCAAAGTTCACCGTTTTCTGTAATTTTCATGTGGTTGCTGTAATAACAGATTAAGGCATCCAAAATATTGAAAATATTAGATCTCCGGAGGCGGATTCACATTAATGGGATCGAAACGCGTCTTTTGATACCCCTCCCTACATTTTTGGGCAAATCTTAGCACTCGGCACTGGTCGAAAACAATTACCCTGCAAACATAACAAAAAAAATCATTAGAGCACAAAAACAAAATATAGCGAGCGTTTTACAACTTTTACATACGAGTTTTACTTCAATTTTAAGAATTTCAACAAAAAATCGCTGAAATTAATCGTAAATTGTTTGCAAAATAAAAAACAAGCATTTATCCGCCAACAAAATTCCAACGTAGAAAAACGGAGCTACGATCGAAGTGCAGAATTAGCAGAATTGGAACTCAGAATGCCAAAGTTGCCAAACGGAGAAATTTTCGATCCAAGTCGAAATGCAGAATAGGGATGATTATTTAATAGGTCTGATTATTTAATAGGTCTGATTTCAAACCAACAAATTAAGAATGCATTAAATATACGTTTATATGTCCTTTGCGCATCATTTTTTTTTCAATACTCGTGCAGTGTAAATCATTTTATATCCACAAACTACGCATGCATTAAAATGTAATAAAGAAGTTCCTGTGAAAAGTGTCGAAAAATACTCAGCCGAGAAAGCGAATGAGAGCAACGTGCTGCAATAAGAAAATCAAAACGACAGCAAATAAAATTGCGCAACGTTACTGCAACTCACCCGACCGAGCATCCGAGTATACGGCATGCATCCAAAAACAATAAATAATCTTCACTTTACCAGCGCTTGCTCTTGTTGTAATGGGATTAAATAAGTCAGTCGGTTAGTGTGTTGGTGTGGGCGCACCTCACATTGCAACACCACCATCACAGCACTTTTGGTGATTTTTTTTTTTTTTTTTTGCCTGCAATCGAATATTAATGTGAGAAAGGGAATATTTTTTGGTGTTGTTGTTGGTGTTACTTTGCAAAATCAATAAATCTGCAACACTTTTAAGGCGTACGTAACAGGGCAGAGCGTACAGAGTGTCCCGGATGTGTGCATGTGCGAGCCTGTGTGATTTGCCATCTACAGACAAGCAAGAGCGATAAAAACAAAAACAAAAACAACTGAAAATTACGACAAACAAACATGTTTTTAACTGCATTTAATTTGTTTTTGTGGCTGTCATAAACATTCGTAAAGTCATATGCCAAATGTTGTTGCTGGAATTGAATGTATGTATGTATGTAGTACGTGGTTGGCTACAGGGGGTGAGGTGGGTGTAGGCGAAAATACTTGATATAAACTTGTGGATCAATGGTTTGTGGATATATTTCTGTATTAATTTCCTTTCAGCGAATTGAAATCACTTAAAGTATGCAAGCCAAAGAAGCGTGTTATGCAATCGATGATCCAGGCTGGATGAGGGAGTTTTACTGCAACATCTTCTAAGATTTCGTCTTAAAGATGCGTTTAATAGGATTCTTTGGATTTTGATTTCGCCAAACATTGTTTTGGTCTCTTCGAAGGTTGTGATGGGCAAATGGATGAAAGGACCTCAGAGGGAAAGAAAACTTTGTTCAACCGACATAAGTTATTTCTTTCGTTTATTTCATTTGCGCACCCTCTTATAATTCGCAACCAGCTTATGCAAAATTCGGAAGATATAGTTCATGTCTGCATATCCCAAATCGGGGTTTTTCACAACGAGAATGAGGAAGTCAATCCTTCGCAATGCCTCAGAGTTAACAGTGCTCGCCCTCAATGAATACGTAAAAGATGTAATAGGTGCACGGCAAGCCCGACAACTTAATAGTTCATGTAAGTTTAAAACCTCCCATGGTTGTTTTAGGAATAATCTTAAATAGTTCATTTCCGATATCTTTGACTTTATATGTAAGCCAATGAAGCGTGGAGTGAAATATCGATCCTACTATAAACTAACAGAGTGAGTGTGATTTACTTTGCAAACACCAAGTGGCTTTCAAATTGCATATGAATGTATGTGAGTTCCTAGCCTTTCCGAACGGTTGCAATATGAAGTAGAAAGCCAACTACTCTGTGGTATGTGTGGGATGTGGCATACAAAATTCATGCACATAGATATTTACTAAGTACACACGTAATAGAGATGGGCTCAGCACTAAACACTTAATAAAGATACCGATTAAACCGTCATTCAAGACAGAGAAGAAGGTATCTACCGACCCAGTGTAGAGCACTTTTATTGGCTGTCTGTGGTGCGTGAAAAAAACGACTGAGTGATGAGATGCCAGATCTCGGAAATGCTTCCCACAATTGTTTGTTTGGTCCTTGCAGAAGTTTCGTACTATCTAAGGCATGCACTCCTAGGAAGAAAGATCGTCATCTATCCGGCTTCTAAAATAAAAAATTTTTATATGGTCCCTGTACCGCTCATAATGGCAAATCTAAAATGAGTTTTGCATTTACCGACAACACGCGCTCATCTCTAGTATGTGGATACATATACACATAGTTCATTCGAATAGTTCATAGAATTCGCATGGGCGTGATTTGTTGTTAGGTCAGCGCAAATCTTCATTAATATCAAAGTAAGTCAATTTCCGCTTAAATTCTTCTTGTGTCAACCACAATGCAGCGGTGTGGTGTACGAGTGTGACAGCGTCGCATGGCGTTTTAATGAAAGCCTTTGAGTTCTAATGAACATTCAGTCAACTGGCAAAGGCGGTTTTCCATGTGTGTTTGCTTGTGCAGGCAGTCCTTGAGTAGGACCACAGTAACGGCTGGTGGGATGATTTAGTTCCTGCATTTGTAGCTGGATAAAAATGGGTGCGTGGGTATTTAAGTATGTATGGATGGTAGTGTGGGGTCTAGATTAAAAAAAGATGCGAGTGGAATGCTAAGTCAGTCCTTACAAAAAATTGTAAAAACGGCCCAAAAGAGGTGACGGCTTTTGAGGTAGCTTCCCCTATAAAAACAAAAAAATTATAAAAAACCTATGTGAACTCTATGAAAATTCGGTGGTATAAACTAGGGATGCAATGAAAGTGAGCCGGAATCGAATTTTGCGAATTTAATACGTCGGAATCGGAACTGAATACAGACGAACATATCAGGGTAAATTTGAGAGAGAAGTTGAGGAATACTCTAGCTCAGAATATTTGTTCAGAAACACACTTTGTCAAAAGAGCTTCGCTTGGATTTTCATACTATTTGCAACATCCCTAACACATATGTGAATTTACATACATATGTACATACATACAATTATTTCTAACAATAACAAAGCCGTTAGACTGGGAAAAAGTACTCAAGTCTGTGCCATACATATCCATTGATAAGCGTGATAATAGCTTAACAATTTTTTTTTACGTTTCAAACAACTTTGAAGTGGGTTCAATGAACATGATTAATTGCCACTGCCTCTTGGATAGGCGCTTAATAAGTCTCAATGACTAATTAAATATCAAGTTAAAGACTTAAAAAAAATTGATTTGTTTCAACCTACAATTTTCACAAGACGAAGCATATTTGTGGTTAAAATATTAGTAGTGCTTGTGTAATTATTAATACTGTGAACAATGTTTTTCGAAACTTGTTTATCGTGGTATATTTAAAAGCAAAATAAAATAAACTTTAAATATGAAAAAAAGATAAAAATTTTTCTAAAAATTATTGCACAATTTTTTTTTATTGAGGATGTGCACTACTAAAATTTTCACGGCAACTGTGCATAAAAAAATATATCAAAAAATAACTAATTTGTGTTTATCTATTTTTTT